>OZ023318.1:40692092-40931254 GCA_964007375.1 Ophion obscuratus
CAATTGTACATTTTATAGAAACGCCAATCGAGAAAATATTTAGAGGGTGCATTGAGTGTATGACGAAGAATGTAATGTATGCATTTGAATCAAATGGTAACACTTCGCCAATTGTCCCGAAACTCCTTAATGATACTTATAAAATTAGCCGAGTTATAGATATTATGAGGAGTACGCTCGGGAAGCGTCGTCGAGACGCAGCAACTTTAAAACGCGTTTTTTCTCGAAATTATGCTTTTCAAATTGGCAACTACGATATTTCGATAACTATTGGTCGATTAAGCTCAGATTAGCGTACACCTTTGATATACTATTTTTTCAACGTTGATAGCAAATTGAGACGAAATAATTTTTTATTTCATAATTTGTAGCATGGTCAGAAAATCGGCCTTTTACAATTTATTTTTATTTTTGCTGAGTGGTACAAAACATGACAACACTCATATAGATGAAGAATGTGTTTGTGTTTCTTCTCTCAGATTCATACACCGTCTACATGACTGGTCGCCAATTGGTGCCATTTGCACACACGAAACTTTGCGATCGTATGAAAGTCTCAAAAAAAAAACTATGTTCAATGTTACCCAGTGACCATGAAAAGTCATAAACATTTTTCTCAAAAAAGGCTTTAAAGCTGGCTCGTTTTCGCTAAAATATGCTTTTGCGATCATAAACTAAACTTTTGATAAAATAAACTTTTTGGCGAGCTCGAAATATCGGCAACTAATTTCAAACTTTCGAATCGTACTTAGTCGACCCGTTAAGCGAGGACACCGCTGTGACGGGGCGAAAAAAGGTCGTCTTTTTCTAATTTGTTTTTGTCCACTAGATTACTTATTTGGGATTCGGAAAAAAGGTATGTAATTAAGCATACATTAAGCTTATTTCGTGTATATTTTTATTTTAAAAAAGAAAAAATTAACAACGTTACTGGGGTATAAAAGAGCCTCTGTATAAAAAAATGTGGTCAAACGGCCGGTTCGATAGCTTGACAATGGTTGGGCTGAAAAATGAAAATAATAAAGTTTTACAATCTTTATAAATGTAGTCGTTGTTGTACGTAGCTGTTTGACAAGGACATTTTTTTTAACCCAAAATGGCGGGTGTTAAAAAAAAGTGTAATTTTGGCGAAATTCTTCTTTATATCCGGGGGCTTAAAAAATCCTAAATAAATAAAAAATCTCCGTTCAGCGCTAGATTGCAATTACCGCTGCAATTACCGAATTTTTTGTGTGTTTGAAATTGAAAATCGGACAATTTTTAATAGATTTATGATTGCGGCCAGGTCGAGAGACGTCGTTTCGAGAAAAAAACGCGATTGAACGTTTTAGTAGGTATACCCAAATCGTTGCGCTATCCACTTTCACTAAATCCTCTGTAACTTGATCAATTTTCAATATTTTAACTCGATTTTTTTTCCACTTAATCTTGAACATGATTACTTTGAGAAAATGCAAAAAAGTCGATTTTTTCGGATTTTCACTTTAGATTGAAAATTTTCTCACCAGAGAATTGTTCGTATTGCCACATCAAGATAGCCGATATGTAAGAACTACGGAGTCAGTCGATCGACCTCGGTGAGTCGTAAAGAAATTTCTTCAAGGTGACCTGCGGACAGACCCATTTGATTTGCGTCACGAAGCCGTAATTTGATCGGCCGGGAGCGATAAGCGGGCTATTCAGAGTGCGACTCTCGGATTCCGTTCGCCGTTCTAAGCGGCGCAATCATTGCCGCGATTACTCGAAGGGGTGATCGTGAGCTGAGCTGTGACGCTCGCTGTAGGCTCATCGATTGCGACAAACGGTCGAGGAATTTTTTTTCCCCCCTGCCTCATACGTATTCGCATTTGATATTCACTCCCGTGCCGAAATAAAACGCCAACGAATATCTATACAGGGTGTCCCATTTATCTTGAGGGATCGAAATAACTCCAGAACAGCGAAATTGATCGAAAAATCCCGAGTCACGCGTCGAGTAGATTCAACCGACGAGCAAAATGGCGGAATAACTTTTTTATTCAGAGGACATTTTCAAGGTCAACTTTAAAAAATGGGAGCTTTTACGGCGGCATCTTATATAAAAAGCGTAGGTCAGTTTTGTCGAAAATTGTATTATTTCGCCATTACTTGCAGATATTGGAGAAAAAAAAATTGACAAAGACGAAGCAATTTTTTAATTAACGAAATACTTTTGTCACTATTTGATAAGGAATATAATTGCCACTTTTATTCGAAACAGTTGTCTGAGGCTCCGCAGAGAGACTCTCTTTTTAATTTATCAATAATTTATTCGCCGTGTTAATTTATGTTTGCGAGTAGAAGGCCATCATTTCAGACATCTTTCGTAATGTTTGAAAAAAATACTGGCCAAACTAAAAAAATATTCGACCAAAAAAAACCTCTCTTTTTACGTACAATAAAGATGCTACTATCAAAAATATAGGTATCTAAATATTTTTTGTAAGCTGACCTTGAAATGACCGTGAAAAAGTCAACTCAATAAAAAAAACGGTAAATATTCGGAAGTGTCACTCCCGCTAAAAAGAGGCTGTACATTTTTTTAAATCAATTTATGATTATAAAACCGTATATTAAGTTACATTTTAATGGCGCGTAATGTTTTTGGGTTTGTTTGGGTTTGTTTGTTTGAGTTGATCCAGATTCGGAAGCATATACACAAAATCGGAAGCATATACACAAATCGAAAGAATATGGTGCGATGCTCGTGGTAATATCCGAAAATTCGGATGACGTTATCTTTGAAAAATCTTGAAAAAAATATTTATTGACATTGTTTTTGTCGATGCGCTACCATAATAATATCAAATATGATGTTTTTCAACTGAAAGAAACCAAACAAAAAAATCAGTTCGATTCTGACAGGAGTGACACTTCCGAATATTTACCAAAAAAAAACTATCTCGTCGTCTTTTACTACTCCTCATTTGAATCTACTCGATACGAATCTCGGGATTTTTCGATTCACTGAGCTGTTCTCGAGTCACTTCGATGTTTCGAGACCCATTGGGACACCCTTTGTAGATGGTCGCACGTATCGAATTCGCGCAGTTTCCCCGCGCCCTTGAGTAATTACATCAAGACTGTTAAGCGAGGAGGCTCATGTGGCGCCGTGGTGATTTTCAAGGCTGAACAAATTGCGAAGGTCACTGTAAAGCTTCTTCCGGATGGAATAAATTACACTCCCGAGGGCCGACGTTAAATTGTAATAAAATAAACTATAGTGGATAAAAAGTATTCGCGTGCTTTTTTTCCGCGTTTTTCCCCACCCTACGTTATTTATGTCTACAATAACATACGGTATACACGTACAAACTAAGCTTTAAGAATATTTCTTTATTTTTTAAATATTATTTTTGAAAAGTGAAACAAGCATGTATGACATTAACTGTTAATTAACGTCAGATGAGCCAAATGTAGAACGATTCGTGTGAAGCAGCAATTTTCAAGGGGAAAGTATAAGTCGAACCGTATTCGCAGGTGTATATCGATCGATATGGAAGAGCCAAGAGAGCAATGCGTCCGAAAGTCTTTGGCACGCACGGCATGACAGGGAGAATTTAATCAAGGGGTCGTCGCCCTAAAATACATGTACTGAGAGGGAGAGAGAGAGGGAGAGAAAGAGAGAGAGAGAGAGAGAGAGAGAGAGAGAGAGAGAGAGAGAGAGAGAAATAGAGAAAGCGAATGTATCCTGAGTTAGCAAACAAATTTACGGTGGTGCTCTCTTACGTGTGCCAATGTTTATA
This sequence comes from Ophion obscuratus, assembly GCA_964007375.1. Lineage (NCBI taxonomy): Eukaryota > Metazoa > Arthropoda > Insecta > Hymenoptera > Ichneumonidae > Ophion > Ophion obscuratus. The sequence goes on from OZ023318.1 coordinate 40,695,857, forward strand.
CAACCCTATGTACTTATGTATCGCGAGCTGCTATCACCACGAATATATATAAACGCACACACACACACATTTGTATAGGGTATTCCCTATTCCTGGGTACCCTATATATATATATATATATATATATATATATATATATATATGGTATTCCATATCAACTCAGACAACCATTTCTCTCATCATCGTTGATCATCGATTTCCATAGTGGAAATCCTCACTCTCGTTGTCGAAAAAAACACCCAATATTTTTCAATTTTTCCCCGTACCCCCTGCACTTCTGTGGCTGCAAAAAATCAAAAAGTCTACTTGAGCCGTTTTGTAAATTTTGAAAAATTCAGACACGTTTTAGACCTATTTTGTACATTTTTCACGAAAGCTCAGCTTGTGCTTCCGATATTTACTATTTTTTAGTGAAATTTCGATTTCGCGGATGATCATTCGACAGTATGGACGTCAGAAAAGTACTTTTTTGGTTTGGTTTGACATCCCACTCGAAACGAATCTCATATGAAACCATATTATGCAATTTTCCACTTGCAAAACCGCAAATAGACTCTCCTTACTTCCAAACTATTGAATAATTATCCCCAAAATCGACATTTCATCAATAACATTAGTAAATATCGGAAGCCCAAATTGAGCTTAGGTGAAAACTGCACGAAACAGATCTAAAACGTATCTACATTTTTTCAAGATTTAAAAAACGCACTTGGTGGACTTTTCGATTGCTTGCAGCTTTAGAAGGGCGAGGGGTACAAGAAAGAATTGGTAAAAGATTCGATGTTTTTTGGACACCAGGAGTGAGGTTTTCCACTATGGAAGTGTGTAATCAACGATGGCGAGGGAAATAGTTGTCCGACTTGAGCTGGAATACCCCATATATATGTAGGAAGATTATTTCCAGGACTTTCAACTTCGAGGACGGTCTTCAAAACAGCTGTATGTGCTGATAGCCAACAGTGTATAGATATTACAGGTTCAACATTTCCTTTCCCCATAGACACACATACATACATACACACACACACACACACACACACACATATATATATATATATATATATATATATATATATATATATACACACACACACTCATGTATATGAGACGTACAAATTGTTTATAGGTACCACCACTACGTTACACAACATATGCATGTTTATACGTAATCTGCCAGAAAGCAAAAGGACGCGGCTCGCCTAACCCAACACGTACGATCCCCAAGGGTTGTGCCCTTTCGTTCATTGCTCTTCGATATATGTACGTAATATGAGCCAGGCTTCCGCTTCCTCCCACGAGAGTTCTCGTAATCACGATACAGGTTACTTATGCAAGTATGTACGTATACAGTAGTTTGCCGCCTAATAATACACCAACGGTATATGCCCAGTTGGATTGTTGGTCTGTGGTGTGCAGTGTGGGTGGCTCCGATCTCTCGGATCCTCGAATTTACGATTATGTCTCGTCGTCGTTATTCGAGCGAAGCTTTACATTGTCATCCCTACGTTACTTTTAGTATCTCCTGACATGCAAAACTTACCGAGCAAGGGACAACCTCATCAGTACTTTCGACATTCCGATCTTGATCGAATGTATCGGCGCTGTCGTCGTGTACGCGAGCGTTGCACATTTCGCCATTTTTCCCGCCTGGTCGCTTGTGATGCACGCATTCGGCTGTGGGTGCAATATACATTGCGGTGATGTGCGGAAAAATGGGGGCAATTGCGTCGATTAAGAGAAGGAATTGTATTGGTTGAGAAAAGGAATTGCATTGATCGAGAGGAGGAATTGCATTAATCGAGAGAAGGGTTTGCATTGATTGAGAGAAGGAATTGAATTGATCGGGAGAAGGAATTGCATTAATCGAGAGTCTTGTGAGTCAAGGAACATGGAAAACTCGTGTACGACACTTCAGTGGAAAGGATCTCGCGATGCGCTCATCCCTCATGTGGGATGGATTGTCTCTCAAGCGGGGTGACCGTGTCTGCAAACGAGTTCCAGGAGCATCCACCGAGACGATGAGTGTGGGCAGCAGGTTGATGACACGTGCTTGGCTGCTACGACAATCACTTGTTTTTATTCACACGAAGATATCTTATTGCGTCTATATATCCATCTCCTCGGCATTATATTCTAACCTAAAAAACGGATCAAGCTGAATCTTTGGTATGGAAAAATAATCGTTTCCAAAATTACCCTGCACTTTCATTCGGCTCCGTCAAGCAGAGTCTGAGAATGTACAATTTCCATTTTAAGGCATTCCTATTGCGGATGGTCGATTTTGTGGGGGCATAAGCAGGGTCCTTCCGAATCATTGGTAAATTACGCTGGCGCTTGAATCAAATAAGTCACAATCAATTATTATACCCAACGATAAACTGGAATAAAAATATTCGCGCTAATTTAGTAGATTTAGAGATTATTACATCTTCTCTGAAAAGCCGCGGGTACGAAAATTCTTCTACTCGTCATTTGTCGTTTCCATAAAGTGCCGTATAAATGAGACGACTTTCAGAGTCATTATTTTTCGTGAAAAGTTCGGTAACGTGGCTTAAAATATTACTAGTATACTGAGATGTATTTTTACTCGATTATAGACGAAAACCAGTTAACTGTTAAATATTCGAGCTCGTGAAAGGAATACCTTGAAGGGGCAGTGGCCACGATACTCTTCAGCATTTATCAGGAAGTTTTTCAGTCAAAGTCATTATAAATCAGGGATAAAGTTCCGAAAACCCCTCACCTCTGATTGCTCTGAAATATTGTGAAGACCTTCATTTTAGTATTATAAAAGAAACCCTAAAGGGATTTTTGGCGCATTAAAATAGTTTTCGAGATATCGATTTTTAAAATGGTAAAAAAATATTTTCTTTCGCTGATATCTCAAAAAATAGTGGTCGAGAAAATGATGAGAGATACTTTTTGTAGGAAATTAAATTTGCTACAAAAAAGGTCTCATACAAAATTTTCAAAAACTGCATATTTTAGCCTGAAAATTACAAAAATATGTTTAATTGACAATGGGCAAGTTTTCAGTCAGCTGACCACGGTGAACCGAACGTTCATTGATTTTTTCATTTTTAATCAATTTTTAATCATATAAAAAGTAGTTTTAGTGTTATTGGGTGGGCTACGCTCCCCAACCCCCCGGGGGGCTCCGCCCCGCATGGGGCACTGCCCCTTCCTTGCTACTGGAACCCCCCGTGGTCCAGTAGCAACTCATTCCAGTAGCCACTTACTCCAGTTGGCTACTGGAGTATGGCTACTGAAGTTGGTTACTGAAGCACACCCTTAAAATTAGCCAAAAACTCGCCCATTGTCAATTCAACACATTTTTTTTTATTTTCAAGCAACAATATGCAGTTTTTGAAAACTTTATAGAAGACCTTTTTTGTAGCAAATTTAATTTCCTACAAAAAGTGCCTCTTACTATTTTTTCAAAAACTGCATATTTACCGAGTTTTCAGCGAAAGAAATTTTTCTCTTTCACAATTTCAAAAATCGATATCTCGATAACCACTTCGATGCGCCAAAAATCCCTTTAGGGGTTCTTTTATAACACTAAAATGAAGGTCTTCACAAAATTTCAGCTCAATCGGCGGTGGGGGGTTTTCGGAACTGCACCCTAAATCAGTTTTAGTTGCTGTAATCATTATCTCTATTTTCTAGATTTTTTTCTGGTACTGTGATTGGGAATTTTGTATTGCGCCATATAGAAAACGGTTTTTTAGATGCCGGAAATGTGGTTTCTATACAAAAATATGACCATGCGAATTGAAGCTTCATCCAAGACAGTTTGACAACGAGTAAGCAAGTCGGTTTCCTTTTTTACACAAACCGCCATTACTGAGGAGATGAACCTATCCATTCAGCCAGTACTGACACATTGAATATTTCATCTCGCAAAATGTTCGTATCCCTGAAACTGCTTGACGAAAAAAAAATGCATTTTGGCCATAATCAAGGATTACAAAAATTCGTCTCTCTGCGTGACGTCCACGTGGATCAAATCACGAGGAAAAGCTACTAAATAATAATTACGTATATGTATTCAAATCTCTCGGTCTTTGAGTGTAACACGTGTACTTTGATCGGAGTAGGTTACGCCGAGCTTGCGAGCCCTCGTCGTCACGCACGCAAAAGTCTTAGGTCGCAACGCGGGGGTAGGAAAAAAAAGTATACAGCCAAGGGAAAACGACAATTACACACGTAATAAGCGACTGGATGGTGAGGCGTGGAAAAAAGAATATTTACAACGCGCGACAGCCGGTGGGCGTGAACGAGGGGGGAACGACGAGGTATAATAATAATAATAATATTTGCCGTTGACGGAACGAGGCTAGCTCCGAGTGAAAGCCCTTTATACTTTATCCTCGTATTTTTTTTTTTTTTTTCACAATACCTCACACTTTATACAATATCTCGCTGCCGAGATTTCCTTTTTTCTTTTCTTTCTTCAGCCCCCTCGACTTCTCGCGAAAAGATTATTGGGCGCGATACGTGGCTCTCACGCTTTCAATTTTAATGCAAACGATCAATCCCGGGGAAGCCCAGCGTGAAAGGAAAAATCAGTTGCAGCTACCCACGAACGATTGAAAAATATGAATTTCACTTCGCGGGAGTGAGATTCATCGACGCCGTGGGTGGATGGATCGCCGAGAAACACGGGTGGACTCGAAAGGCGAAGAGAAAAAAATGCGAATGGAAATGACTTTGGTATACGGGGAGAAGAGTTGACAGTCTTTTTTTTTCGGCACCTTTTTTTCGCCCTCCTCTCAACAAGGTACGCGAGGATAGTGCCTATTGTGGAATCTCCCGAGGAATTTATTTTCAAAGTGCGTATCGAAACGCTTCGCTCCGACGTCGTGTCTTACCGTTCAAAGTGAGAGCAATTTGTTGTCTCCCTCATTCATTCCCCTCCTGCATTGCCAGACAATACTTCCGTCGATCTGTGAATTATGGATGAGGTGGGATGATTTTTTTTCTTCCACGAGGACCATAGCGGGGAACCGAGTGATCAAAATCCTGAAACGCGAAATGTTTTTTAACGACTCGAGAGCCTTGTAGGTGGCTCAACACCCAGCAACATAACCATCGAGGTATGTCGCTCGTAAAACGATGAAAAAAAAATAAGGTTAACTCTGCATCCGCTATTACTGATGATGACTTGGAAAAAAAATCTTATCGTCACTTCCGGAAAGCCTGGAAGGGGCTCTTGGGTTGATGAAATCAATTCTTCTACCAGGAAGGATGATCCCATTGCTGTGAATGGTTTCATCAACGGAAATTATATCATCAATAGTAATGATTCCATTAACGGATTTCAGTAGCGATCACATGGATGTTGATGTTCTTCGAATAGGATGTGTTCTTCAAATAGGATTGTCATCCCCCGAGTGAATTGATATTCCGTACAGCGCCCTTGCCATTCCGAATCGAATTGCTTAACAATCATAAGCAAGGGGCTTGTCACGTATACCGTTAGAAATGAATTCACGGTTTTGGAAAACATCGTGGGAAAGGTGAAAGATCGTACAGGGTTACCTAGAGGGTAGCAGGTTTTTTCCATCCCTATGTGAACAAGGACTAATGCCAGAACCACGCAAAGGTCTGCCTCGTTCGGTCTATGGCTCATGTTATGCGCGAGTGTAAAACAGACACAACGAAAAAAAAGACCAAACTGTCTCGACGATGAAAAAAGTGGTGGAATTTGCGTCGACATCTTCCCACGTGATTCGAGTGCTCAATCGTTGGACTTAAGCCTAAACAGCCAGATCGACGAACGTAAATCATCTCTCTTCTGTACTTTTTCATCTCTATCTCTCTCTTTCTATTTTTTTTCAACAACAGCAGGGAGAGATTGAGCGCGGGTTACATTGAGAATACCGGTGGTGACCGTCGGTGTGGTTTTAGCTATGATGTATATGGGCTAAAACCACCGGGGTCCAAGCGAGCTTGTGGAAGGGTTGGAAAACACAATGTGGCTCTGGCGACCCTTGGTAACCCTTAAACATTGCCCGATGATGGCCCTGTCGCGGTTCCGCTACTCCAATCCTATAGTAAATGGGTACTATTTCAAAACCACGGATAGCTTGATGGCGAAGCCATGATCAGACGATTTAATTGTTACCTGATATTTAGATTTTGATAGATTTAGATGACAACTAGACATCTATGCAGGGAACTATGATCTGTTGGAAATCCGTAATCCCCAACTCTCCGCATGGCGACATCGGTCAGAACGTGCCAAAAAAGGGGTTGACTCTAGAAGGCATGACAAGGGTGAATTTATAGACCAGGCGAATGGACAAATAAGACATTTCCTCTCTGTCTGAATCTTCACGGTTCAAGTAGGCTTTTGAGCAACTAAACCCTTTCTAAACTAAACGGTTTCGGTACTCAAATCCTATGGAAAATTGTCACTATGTCAAAACCACGGGTACACTGAGAAAAAAAAACCAATTGAATCAAAAACGTATATTGGTTGCTCCAAATAAATGTGCTGCTGCGGAGTGCCACCAATATATTAGATTGTTACAATACTATAAAATATTGGAAAATGCGATTGATTTAAATAACATATTATTTTATTTAAAAAAGCTCTTCTGTTCTCTGAATATCTACATTATCCTTCAAATAAAATTATATTCTATTGAAATCATTTTATATACAATCCGTAGATGTATGGATAAAATAATTAAGCGGTTGCTACAACATTTTTTATTTCGTACAAAAATATAATTAATAGAACTAATTATTTCTTTACTACATCGAAACGAATATGCCATGGGACGTAAGTTTTTCAATTTGTTTTAAATCTTAAATAAAAAGTGAGCATAAAAATGATCATCCACGATAATAGTGGAGAGAATATCAGATATCCAATGGAATATCCATGGAGAGAATATCAGGTATTCAACTGATAAGAACAGATACTACACTTTGATCTTAGCCACGGGTTAAGATACTCTTTAGAGTTCCTCCGGCGTTTAAATAGGTTTTCGGTTCGCGCTACGCTTACGAGAAACGAGCGAAGAACTACGGGTTTCCTCACACCTTTAATTTCGGTGGCGCTCGGCCATGGTTCGCTTAAATTTTTGCAACCAAATGCGCAAGAAACAAATTTTATTTTCGTCTAATTTTTCAACCAATTCGGACATTTGCTTTATATTTTCCAATCAACATAAAATATTAATATTTTAACGAATAATGTACTTGGACATCAATATCGGATATAGTGAGAACAATTAAATAACACATTTACCCAATAGAAATTTTATCTGAATCGAACGGGCGAAATTCAATTTTTCTTGTGTACGAGAATCAACAATATTCATGTTATAAATTGAAACGCTTTGTTTTCGTTGCAGAAAATGCATTCAAAACTATATAATTTGTTCGAGATAATTTTTTAGATAGTTTCAATAATATATTGTTCTCGGCTAACAATATATCTTTTAAATGAAAAAAACCTTTTAATGTTATCATGTTGTCAAAGTCAATAGCATTTTTTTAACTGATAAATCCGATTATTTGCACCACCAATTTTACAATTAAATCAACGAAATTTCATTCAATAATACCAATGATATTGGATCAATGATTTTTTTTTCAGTGTATCTTGATAGGAAAGCAATGATCAGACGATTTAATTGTTCCCAAATATTTCGAGTCTGATAGATTTACACGATAACCAGGCGTCCATATATGAAATTATGATCAGTTGGATATCCGCAATCTCGACCCTCCACATGTCGAAATATGTCGGAACTTGCCGGAAAAGGTGTTGAGCCTAGAAGGCATAGCGAGGGTGGATTTACACCCCAGGCGAATGGACAAATGAGGCATTTCCTCTCTGTCTGAATCTCTATGTTTCGCGTAGGCTTTTGAGCAACTAAACTTCAATGCCATTGAACTGCGCGCTATCATCCTATTCATAATTGAAAACTGAAGAAAACCGTATGCTGGTGAGCCCCATTGATCTCTGGGGGAACAAGTTTCCGAACCGGAGAATTGTAGTGTGGATATTCACTTTGATCATGCGTCAAGGAGTAAAATCGTAGGATCTAGGACCAAGGGTCCGAGAAAGTGGGTAAAGCACCAGGCACGGAGGGTTGCGCCATTTCCACGATTCGTGGTGGCTCAATGCGGTCATTGTGTAAGATATTCACGTATAATGGGGGAATCGTTTTGCGAAGAGAGAAACTCCGTTTGGAACACTCCCTCCTCATTGGAAAATCATTTTAGGGTCACATGTGGCTCGGTAAGGGGATAGGGGTCGAATACATTGGGTATATACATACATAGGCGTGTTTGCAGAAACCTCCCGTACGATGTGATGTAGCCGGGAACAGCTTTGAGCTCCGACCATAGAGGCATGCTGACAGCATTGATATCCTTGGATAATCGTGATAGCGGGATCGGGAGGTCTGCCGATGCTGCTAGGCTGCGGGCTCCGGAGACGTGTCGAAGGTCGGAGGAATATTCTCGTGGATCGCTTATGGAGAAGCTCTATAATCGCAGTGTCCCGGCTGCGGAGTGGCAGGAGCGAGCGAACAGGATGCGTCATGACGTAACGTCATGAACCGTAACAAGATTTTAGGGTTAACTCGATTCACCGGTTACCTTCCGACATGTCCGAGGTTTCCGATCCTCAAACGTTCTCCTGTTCCTTCATCTCGGCTCTGTCATACATGCACACTCTCTTTCTCTCTCTCTCTCTCTCTCTCTCTCTCTCTCTCTCTCTCTCTCTCTCTCTCTCTGTCAGTTGCATATCTAGGCTTATCTGTTCGTTGTTCTTTGTTTCACTTCCCCGCTGGCAATTGGGCGCATACATCACAGATTTATTCAGGTTGCTGTTCTCGTTAGGGAAAACGGGCAAGTGATCCATTTCGGTAAAGCCCATCTTGAGAAAATTTATTACCGCGGTAAAGCTTCCATATACGTTTTGCCGAGGACGAACGAGCATCTCCACTATCTCCACGTTTTGACTGTGCACGACTGCAGCCGCTTGTGTACACAGCATATAGGTCGGTATGTATCGCTAACTGCATTTGCCGCGACGAACCCCAATAAATCAGCTTGACACTCAATTTACTTGACATTCTATCGCCAGAGAGAACCACGAGTGTAACAACTACGTTGTAGACCACTTGCCAGGCGTGTGTGAGTCCCTTTGGAATACACTTCAATCTATTTCACTTTTGCGCCAGCCGAGTGCTTGGCAATTCCAGCGACTTGGCCAAGTGGAGCGCCTGTAGCCCGGAGCTCCAAGGACTCAACTACAATCGAACACGTCGATTCTATTGAGGAGATAAATTTCATAAATGCTTGATCGAGTTTAACTTCGGATATGTTCCATAGATGAACCGCAGTTGTGGTCTGAATCTGATTCGGAATCAATAGACACCTCATTTGGTGGCATCACATCACATTAGGGACACAAACTATAATTGCTTCGACGATTGATAGGATGTGACCAAATCAATCGATATTGAAGACCACCATTGTTTAGTACTCACGGCAGAATCCTCCCCTTGTCGAGACGGCGTTATTACCAATAATCCAACTAATCGAGTTTCCTTCTACTGCGATTCTTTCATATGATGATTCATCTGGCGGATTGAAAAAAGCGTTTTTATTTGTTTGGCTTTACTTACTATGAACGCGTTTTTGTCAAAAATTTTCTTTTCTCGTGTGGAAAAAACGGACCGACAGCTGGAAAGGGGTGAATTCGAACCAGTTGGGTATCCGCATCATTTAGTTTATTGCACCTTCTTGTCAACGAACCCAAGTGATAACGATAAAATTATACAACAATTCTTTTTGCATAAATAAAAAGAATATTTACTCCAAAAAACGTCATTTTTATTCAAAATTTCATCATTTTTCAGTCTCCTTCTTTTTTCTTTTCCTCGATGGTGCAACTTGTCTTAATTAGGAAACTTTTCAAATTCTTCACTTTTTGGCAGAACGCACGCTGAAGTGATGTAATTGCGAGATCTGCGTATCGCTCAAGAATAAGCTGCCAATTTGTTACGAACATTTTTTCCGCATCTTGAAATGTGTGCAAATATATGTCAGTCCTTCAATAAGCGCTGCCGCGTAATTTTTTTGGGTCATAAACGACTGTGAAACAATATCCCTCAAGGGATCTTCCTTAAGGGTACGAAAGGATCGAAGCGGTGGTTCCTATGATGCCGAACGACCTACTCACTTCCGCTCCATATCGTTCAATAACAACTCCACCCTGCGAAGAACGCCTTTTCGTGCTCCGACTCGATACAACACGGGCTCCTGACTCCCGAATAGATTAGCCATTCTGCGATGCTACACAATTATATTGTTTCGCACCGCATATCCTTGCGTCCTTAATTCGACGCGCTGGGCTACCTTGCTGTATCGCCGTTGCTGCGATGTTATCTTAGTGGATGAACAAGCTCCCGGGGAAGTTTCCAACAGTGGGGTATCAAATCGCGACTATGGATGGTGAAAACTCACTGTACGCGCCCACGGATGTACTTTCCGTTCTCTGCACTAAAGTCCGATATGAAGCTATCTCAGTCATCTGTGCACACCTCCACACACATTCACACTTTTATATACACCCACACACACACACACACACACATAAACACACACACACACACACACACACACACACACACACACACACACACACACACACACACACACACACACACACACACACACACACACACACACACACACACACACACACACACACACAAACACATATATATATATATATATATTTGCCCCGTGGTCTCGGATTCGTCAACTCGCGGGTGTGCGGTTTGGATGAGCATGGACCACGAAACTCCGAGGGTGGGCATGCTGCTCGGAAATCTCACTCCTCGGAAATAACGAGCTTTCTGAACACGCGAATCCACGAGCAAGCAGATCTTCTGACTAGATATATATGTGTGTGTGTGTATATACCTATAGGGAATATGTAGTGGGATGATAAGCTCGACCGCAGAAGAGCTAGTAATCGGGTGGACGGGCGAGCAGGCATTTGCAGTTACACTTGCACACAAAACATACGACTACACCTCACGTATCTGTATATATATATATATATATATATATGGAAAAAAGTGATTTTGTAGACCCTCCACTTCGAGTACCGTCTTCATAGTAGTTAATTACCTCATACTGAACATTATACAAGCCCCATTTTTTTTTTCAAAATCGCCTCTATATATATGTAAGTACATTTATACATAGGTCATTTTAAGGGGCTATAACAGTGTGACACTTTTAAAAAATCGATTTTTTTTGCCCTTTTCGACAGTTTATACTTTCAGGAATATCCTGTAAGAATTTCAAGGCCGTATCTCGAAACATTTTATCTTGCAAAAATCGATAGTTAAATCTTTAAACGCGTTTTTCTCGAAATGAGATTTTTCAAATTTGCTGACATTGTAACTCAAAGAGCAATTATCCGATTGACTTGAATTTTGAACTGAGTACTCTTGAATATATTTACTCTGCAATGACGTAGGATATTTTTGATTGGATGCAAATTGGCGATTTGGCATTGAAAAAAACCATCATTTTAGGCAAAAAACAAACTTTTTTTTCATAACTACGCCATATTGTTAGATTGTGATATTTTTCGAAAATCCTCCGTCATTGTACAGGAAATACCTTCCAGTTTAACAACATTTAATCCTTTTTCGGTTTCAGCTACTCAATCCTAGCCTCCGAAAGCAGCGCATAAGTCGCTTGGATCTCCATATTTTTCTATGAAAAAGTTACGTAATATCGGTCAAATATAGCCAAATATATTCTTAATTTTCCAAAACATCTAATTGAGTACTTTTTTTCCAAAAAATTCCCGAAAATCACCCGAATTTTCAGCGTTCACACTGGTATAGCCCCTTAAGGAACGTCCTATTCGCAAAATCAACGATGCGTTAAAAAAATGTAAGGGTGGTAGTCAAAATTGCCAGCTGCGCTGCTTGATACCAAACTTCAAATAGATTTAATGGGTTCAAAATATCCTTACCTCTAAAGGCACCATTGTGCTCTAGAAATGTAAATAAAGCGTATTTTTTAAATTTAGTTTTATTATTCTATCGATCTTTCTGGATACTAATCAGAGTTTAGCATTCCGTAAGTTTGTAATTTTTTTTTTGATGAATCTGCTACTAAACATCACAACGCTCATACAGATAAGAATATGTTTGGTTCTTTTTTCAGATTCATACGACCCCCACAACGCTGGTCGCCAGTGTGGGGTGTTTCCGCGCACTGCTATAAAAAAATGTACGAAAGTACATGATAATATATTTTTCTTAATTTGCATATATTCTTGATTTTATGAACACGTGTTTTAATGTTTTCAGTATTTTTTTTTTAGGTATTCTATCCTAAAAACCACCTCGAAAGCAGCGCTCTAGCAACAGGACTGCCATAAGTATACATACACACAAAACATACGACGACACCTCACATCTATCTCTATATATGTGTGTGTGTGTGTACACAAATAGAGCAAATCCCTATATATATATATATATATATATATACCAAATAAAATATTATAGGTACATATACATATACATACTACTTTGAGGACCGTCTTCATAGTACCCAATTACTCCATACTCAACATAACACAAGCTCCATATTCTTAAAAGTCACCTCTTGATAAATGTAGGCACATTAATACAAAGGCCATTTTAAGAACTGGCCCGGAGCAGAATCGACGACCCGCTAAAAAATCTAAGGACGATAGTCAAAATTGCCAGCTGCGCTGCTTTATAATCAAAGTCAGAAGAATGTAACGGGTTCAAAATATCCTTTTCCTCATATTTATATATATACACACATATATACATATTTGCACATATACAAGGTGTCCCTCTTATCTCTGCCACCCGAAATAACTCGCTAATTATCGAAGTCACAAAAAAATGTTCCAGATAAAAGTAGTACAGTGTGAAGGGGGCCATCAAATGCAACCAAAGCGAAGGTCACTTCCACTTTTTGTAAATACGTTCAACTTGATTTTTTATTGGCATAACAAACGTTTTGTTAATCTAACTGATGATTTTAGTGGTATGAACTGTAGCTTATTTAGCATGTCTGAGCAACTGTTAAAACAACAAAATTTCGAGACATCAAAATGCATTTTGCACATTCAACGATTTCGTTCTCTCAGTGTGGAATGGTACATTTTTTCAACCATCTTGTGGAGCACCTCAAGCCGCATAAAAACATTAGGGGGTCAAAGTCGTTCAAGGTCATTCCGAACACCTATTAAAATGAAATACAAATGTAAATATCTCGGATCACTACCAAATATTTGATAGTGATCCGAGATATTTAGATTTGTATCATCGATACTGACCTTGAATGACCTTGAACGACTTTGACGCCCGAATGTTTTTAATGCGGCTTGAGGTGCTCCACAAGATGGTTCAAAAAAATGTACCATTCCGTTTTGAAAAAAGTGGAGGTGACCTTCACTGTGCGTTAGCGCCTCCACCGAAATAAAAAAAATTGGTCGCATTTGATGGCCCCCTTCACACTGTACAATTTTTGTCTGGACCATTTTTTTGTGACGTCGATAAATACCGAGTTATATCGGGTGGCAGAATTAAGAGGGACACCCTGTGTATATATAGCGATTTACTGTGTACATGAATATAAGCGGAGAGTTTTGCGAAACGAGATACAGAAGGACGCGAGGCAGTGGAGAACGAGGCGAATGAGCCAAAGGAGCAGGATGCCCACAGTAAAAGGTACGTGACCTACGAAATCCTGACAAATGGTAGCCTGCTCTGTGTGTACTCCTTTCTCTCTCTCTCTCTCTCTCTCTCTCTCTCTGTCTCTCTCGCTTTCTCTCGGCTGCTCGCAAGAAAACACGAGGACGAAGCAGGAGCACGCTTATGTGCAAGCATGGACATCGCTTGGTTGGCGTGATTCTGCGTCCGTCTGGAACGAGTTCCATCTATAACGGTGCCTGGTATTCATCTGGTCATATTCCATCTCAGCCCTCGTTCTCCGCTCCCCCGTTTTCCTCAGTCCGCGGCTATGAAACAACGAAACCCGAGTTGTGGAGAATCTTCGTGTGTATGCGAAGGTTTACGGTCTTCAGCAGACAAGAAGACACGGTGAATGCAGGACTACGTACAGCCGTCCGGATCGCCGAATCATCCTCGGGGAAACGCGGGGCTTGATTCTTGCGAAAAATCACTGAATCTCGGCGTGCAGAGGCAACAGCCTGGCTTTGCCGGGGAATATAAAACGACGAATTTGAGGGAGCACTCAAGAGAGACATTCTCCTCGGCATACCGTAGATCACATATTGAAACATAAAAGAAAGCGCCAGGCTAGGCCGAGCCCTGAAATGGCCAATGGGAAAATGTTGCTTGGAGATGGAGACGGTCCCTTGCCAATTTTACCTTTTTCACGCGAGTTCGAGAACTTCATGTCAAATTCCACGAGATACTGCAGTACTCAAACTGCCTCCAGGCGTAATACCACCGGATGTTAGGAGTGGAATGCATTTGGGGAGTTTGGAGCTGGTTGCATCGACATTGATTACCTGCAGGGATAGTTTACTATCGATCTGCCACTACATACGCGAAAAAGGGCATGGATGGTGTAACCCGTGTAGAAATTTTGATAAGGCCCAAATCAGGTCGCCTGACTGCCCTGGTAGTCTAATAAGGCAGCCTGAAAGGGCCCTACTAGGAAATGTAACGTTGTGTCACATATGGGCCATCAGGCCCCTATCATGTTGCTTGATCAGAAAGAAATGCATATAATATTTAAAAAATCCAAAATGGAATGAATCACTTAATTTAGAGTTCCACTACAATGAATTTGTATCATAATTCGTCATTCCTTGGCCTGCTGAAATGTTTTTGTTCGAAGAAAATATTTCGCCTATATGGGAATCGAACCTCGTCCTGCCTACCCAAAGCTACGCACGCTGCCCCTATGCTACCGAGTGCTTGTAACATCTTGGTCCCAGATATGGCATAAGAGACCAAATGAATTCCTATAATTAGTTGTTGTATCACATAAAGTATATCAATTAGTTATTATCATTGTGACAATTAAAGAGGTTTATCGAATAACATGCTATAGATTTTTTAAACTTAACCTTATATATATATATATATATATATATATATATATATATATATATATATATATATATATATATATATATATATATATAATTCCTCTCTCTCTCTCTCTCTCTCTTCGCCTTACAAAGCTGCCAAAATCTTCTTACACGCATCCGAGTTGCATAACGTGTTCTGTCGTGACAGTCCATAGCACCTTTTTTTAAATAGAATTCAGGAATGCATCGAAACTCCGAAGCTACGATGCTGTAAATTCGAAGTTTCCATGTGGAAAATAAGAGGTTATGTGCATCTCTCGAATGCTGAGGCAGTTATAGGGCAAGCCTATTTATGGCCTCGTCAGGGAAAGCCCTAGTAGGGCCTATCAGGGCAAGCCTTGGTAGGGCCCTATCGGGAAAGCCTTAGTAGGATCTTATCAGGGACGGCCTTAGTAGGGCCATTTTAGTATTGCCTGATTTAGGGCCTTGATACTTCCGGCCCGATCGGGGCCGGATCAGGATGTCCGTAATAGGTGTTAGCCGTATCACACCCCGATCGGGGCCTGATCCTGTGGTCAGGCTAACCCTAAGAAATTTCTACTCGGGCACGGCAGCAGTGGGAGAACTTTTTTTTCGAGACTCGGAAGGTGGCGCATTTTTCACTAAAAATTGAATATTTTCATACAAAAAATTACTGTTTATCGATAATTTATCCACAAATATATCCTCGAAATTTCAAAACGTTCGATGCAATACTTTTCTTTCAAGAAATTCGTGAAAAATATCTTTTTCTGGGCTGTCACACTAGTGAATGATTGTTTTAGTATCAAGAGGCGGCGCACCAGCAGTTTGTCTGAGGCCATCTTTGTCCGGAACGAAATAACAAAGTGTTTCCTGACGTAGGTAGGAAACCTTAGAAAGATATTAAATATATCGCGGAGTCTTTTGCATTTGATATTTTGATATGTCATTTTTTTCGAAAAATGCTGGTCCACGTCATTTCTGCAAAAATCGATTTTGCGAGGCAGAAATTGGTACTCCTCTAGAGTTTTATATGTATATTAAGGGATGCTTTCATATTTGGCTCGGTCCTGAAAACTGGGAGAATTCCACTGTGGAGGGCTTGGCCAAGAAAAGTGGCTTCGGACAGCTTGCTAGTGTGTGGTTTTTTTATATCAACGGGTAATATCTAGTTGTAACAGTCGAAAACTACTAATTATTGGGATTTTTATTTAGAAAATTGAGATGGTAGTGTTTTTACGAAAATTAGGTTTTTGAAAAAGTATCATCTAAAGAACAATGTCGTTTTTTTTTTCATAAAGATATTTAATTATCATTGATGTACAGCCGGCGTCTGGGAAGCACCTCTCGAAAGCGTCTTTTTGCCACCGCAAAAAGTTTCTGAACCAGGTTAATTAAATTCAAAAAATGAAACAGATTTTGTAAGTATATTAGTTTATCCTCGGATTAAACGAAGGAATTTCCGAAATGTCAAATTAAAAAAAAATGGCGCGTGTTCAAAGTGAGAGTCTTGATTTTTGCAAAAAAATGGGCATTTTTGCTTATCAAAACTAAAGTATACATCGGAAAAAAGCCCTCCGGTCGAATACTATACTTTTACATCTAGAAAGCTTTAAAAATTTCAGAAATATATCAACGCCGTAGTTTTTGTGATATTTGGCTCTCCGATTTTCAAAACGCACTATCGAGAAAAAAGCGTTCGAAGTTTCGACCGACGCGCCGAGCCTGCCGACAGGCGTGAACATAAGAGCCTATAAATCTATCAATTTCGATCCGATCACCTCGACATTTTCAGGGAACATTTATAGGATATTCTGTCAAAATACATTGGTCGTGAAAAAAGTGATTTTTCGACTTTTACAACTACGCATAACCCCTTAAAAAAGTACTCGATTCTGTATATATTTTGAGGAATTATTTGTCAATTTTTAATTAAGATTGTTTTTTTATCCACGTCAAAGTCGATAAGAAAAGAATATATCATATCAATAGCGTTGGAATTTCTCTCTTAAAAAATTTCTCAGCTACTTTGTACTACGGAAATCTTCAGAGATCATGGGAACCATGACACGCGACACAGACGACAGGACATCGCGGGAGCGCGCGTCAAAAAAAAAAAAAAAAAAAAAAAAAACTGGAAATGACGCGGCTCATATCGGTCGTAGGCCAAGAAGACGTCCGCACGTAAAACCCGGAACCGTCAATTTCGAGACAAGTTGTCGTAAAATCGGTATAAACCACGATTTCCCGCGGGACTTATTGACGTTCTCGGCAGTTGTTGGCGTCGTCGACGAAATACGCGCGTTCGGAGGGCATAAAATATTTATCTGTCTGCTCTTGTGGCCTCGAGTGCCAAATAAAAAATCCTTCGACATACCGTCGTATTCATCTTCCGTCGATTTTTTGTTCAATTCCTTTTCTTTTCGCTAATCACATCGAGCCGAGTGTCGCGCTCGCGACAGAGTCTTCGCATAGGGCGTTGTGATTTCCCTCGGCGAAATTTCGCATATGCCGAGATTTTTTATTCGCACACCTTCAATAAGAGCACTTTGACTGTTCTATAAAGAACGTCAACTTTTTCTCACTTCGAGTGCTCAAGAATGGAGACAAATGTTTTTCTCGAGCGCGCGCGCTAAATTCGTCGGCAATTTCCCCTTTAATGCGAATCACGCCTACGACTCGCCGATAAGCAAAACCCGGGGAAACGTACGACTTCCATTTTTTTTACTGGCAAACGTATGTATGAAAATTGAGTCAGGAGAAAATGATTGATCGCTATTAGACGTAAATTCAGCGAGTGTACGCCTTATATGATTTTTCATTTGGAACAAACGAGGTCAATAAAAAGTATGCCAATTCGTACTGTAACGATCGCCAGTGTCGAGGCGCGTTGGCCCGGGCCGACACTTGGATGGGTGACCGCTAAGCGGCGCACGGGCTTACGCATCTACTACCGAGCGATCGATATCCGAATTGTCCATGCTACCGCAACTGAAACACTGAAAATATAGCTGCCTCGTATCGGTTTTCTTCAGTTTCCCTGTGCCCTTTTGTAAACCCAATATAGCAATGCGTCGGGAAAAATCGGCTCTGGGCAACACTTCATGGTTGGCTTTGGAAACCGGAAATAATGAAGCAACTCTAGAGTAATAGGGAAAGAGAGTCGAAAGGGTCTTTGAAAAGATGAAGGGCCATTGGGAATGAATGAACCTCTACAATACACCCCTCATATTCATCATACATTTATCGAGACACGATTATTACAACGACGCAGAAATAAGAAAATCTTCTTAGTTTCCCTGTGCCCTCTTGTAAATCCAATATACCAATGCGTCAGGAAAAATCGGCTCTGGGCAACACTTCAGGGGTGGCTCATGAAACCGAAAAATAGTGAAGCAAGTCTGGAGTAATAGGGAAAGGGAGTGGAAAGGGTCTTAGAAAAAACGAAGGGCCATTGGGAAAAAAATGTACCTCTACAGTACGCCCCACATATTCATCATAAATTTATCAAGACACGATTATTACAAAGATCGCAGCAACCAGAATATCTTCTCAGTTTCCCTGTGCCCTCTTGTAAACCCAATATAGCAATGCGTTAGGAAAAATCGGTTCAGAGCAATACTCCACGGGTGGCTCCGAAAACCGGAAGTAGTGAAGAAAGTGCGGAGTAACAGGGAAGGGGAGTGAAAAAGGTCTTAGAAAAAACGAAGGGCCATTGTAACTAAATGGACCTCTACAATGTGTACTACATATTCATAATAAATGTATCAAGACACGTTTATTACAACGACCGCAGCAATGAGAATATTTTCTCAGTTTCCCTGTGCCCTCTTGTAAACCCAATACAGCAATTCGTCGTGAAAAAACGGCTCCGAGCAATGTTCCAGGGGTGGCTCTGGAAACCGGAAATAGTGAAGTAAGTGTGAAGTAATAGGGACAATGAGTGGGAAGGGCTTAGAAAAAAGAAGGGCCATCGGAAATAAATGAACCTCTACCATATGAATACGCCCCGCATATTCATAATAAATGTATCAAGACACGTTTATTACAATGACCGCAGCAACCCATGCAGACATTTTTTGGGGACTCCCCAGATCCTACCAGATCCCTATGGGGATTTGATAGGGACGCCCCAAGTAAGGAGTCCACACTGGAATCCAAATAGATTTGTTGGGGATTCCCCAGATTCTACCAGATCCTTATGGGGATTTGATAGGGATGGCCCAGGTAGGGAGTCCACATTAGAATCCAAATGTATTTGTTGGGGACTCCCCAGGTTCTACCAGATCCTTATGAGGATTTGATATGGACACCCCAGGTAGGGAAACCACATTGGAATCCAAATGGATCCTGGGCTGTTTCCAGATTAACGTGGTTTGAGAATTTTTTACTAGAAATTATATAACATGGTATTCGCGACGCTCTGTAAAAAATTATTCTTTGATGGTCCCGTGCACAGATTTGCTTGGGAGTTTCAAGATGCACCAACGTGTTTCTTGGAATTTGTTAGGATATCGAATACTACAATATATAATTATATTCTTTAGTAACTTCTTTACTTTAGTGCTTACCCATACTGTATATTTATAGTTTGTTATGGGCTAGTATTTTTTATACGAATAAAAAACTTAAATAAATTTTAATATGCACACTTTTTGAATTTTTAATACTTGTGCGCATAAAAATTTGTTTTGGACGTGACGGCAATCGGGTAACGATTGCGTCTGCGGTTTATCGCTGTGGGTGTGGAGTTTTGTTAGAGCGGCTTAAATGAGGTTTTAAAAGAAAATTAAATGTAAGTATGAAATCATATTTTTATAAACATGATATCTATTACACATTCGCTTAAGTTTGTAGCCCGTAACAGCAATTTCCACCCGACCCGGTGGATTTTTCATCGGGATCCAATAGGGATTCCCCATCGGGATCTAACAGGGATTCCTTGTCGGGAGCCAATAGGAATTCCCTATCGGGATCCAATAAGGATTCAGAAAATCGCTTCCGACAAAAGAAAGACGTCGGGCGATAGAACATAAGCGGCGCAGGGTACATATATATTCGTGTCGTCGTTGAAAAGCGCGCGACGATCGAGTTACTGCGCAATCGCGATCGTAAAACTTATTTACTCCAAACACGCATTAATGTTTGTTGCATTCCAATGATGCAAGCATCAACCTTATTAAAGTGTTTAAATTTTATATAGTATGAAAAGTATTCAATGAATATCCCGCCCATAACTGCACAAGTATTTTTGCTTAATAATAGTATAAAAAGTGTATAAAAACTACGTTACAGCATAAAAAGTATTTAAAGTATTTTTAAAAAGTTCATAAAGTATAAACAGTACTCGAAGATATAGATATACGATATAAGTATTCGAAGAATACTATACAAAGCACTATAAATATTCAGTATGGGTAAACAATTTAAAAAAAACAAAATAAGTATATTGTGGTATTCGATATGTACTCCTTTGTAAACAATAAATTGATCTCTTTAGTGTATCGATGCTTCTATTTTTTGTAGCATTTTGGCCTTACAGAATTACAGAAATACAGATTCCGATGGGAAATCCCTATTGGATCCTAATAGGGAATCCCTATGGAATCCCTATGGAATCCCGATAGGAATCCCTACTGGATCCCGATGGGAATCCCTTTTGGATCCCGATGGGGAGTCCCTCTTGGAATCCAATGTACGAGCGTGACGTTTCCTGATAGGGATCCAATGGGGTGTCTCGTTGGATCCCTATCAGGGAGTAGGGAGAAGTAGGGAAATCCTATAGGATTCCAAACACAATTTCTACCTGGGAATGAGAATATTTTCTCAGTTTCCCTCTGCCCTCTTATAATCCCAATATAGCAATGCGTCAGGAAAAATTGGCTCTGGGCAATACTCCACGGGTGGCTCTGAAAACAGGAAATAGTAAAGTAAGTGTGGAGTCACAGGGAAAGTGACTGAAAAGGGTCTTAGAAAAAACGAAGAACCATTGGAAATAAATGAACCTCTACAATAAGCCCCGCATATTCATCATAAATTCATGAAGACACGTTCATTACAACGATCGCAGCAATGAGAATATCTTCTCCCGAATTCCTCCACAAAAAGGGGTAGGTTGAGCAGCCAATCTGTTTTTCGCACTGTCGTCCCCGCGCAAATTCCCCGCTAGGGTGGGCAAAAACGAAAAGTGGTATCGCGATCTTCGGCAAACTGTAGTCGAAACGTTGCGCGAGAGCAGCCAGCGGAAAGGAGCGATACAGGGGGTTGGGGGAGAGAAAGGGTTTTCGCTTGGGGGTTGAAGAGAGAGTGCGCGTAGGAGTATTCGAGAGGGCGACGCCAGCGTGCGAGAGGGAAAGAGGGAGCGAGATAAAGAGAGGGAGTCACGTCGCGGCAAGAGCGAGGGGCCGAAACGGGACCACGAGAGGGTTGGTTGGCAGCGCTCTCAGTTACGCCGCGCCCCTTGCGAAGCGCGCTCCCACGAGCGCGAGAGAGCCGCGACGCAACGCGCCAAAAATTCCCCTATCTTCGTTTCGACTTTCCTGACCACCAAAAAAAAAACAAATAAAAATAAAAATATTTTTCAACCTGAATTTTCCGCAGCGAAAAAATGCCCCTAGCGTTTGGCGACCGATCATGCAGCGAGTAGAGCAGTAGCCTCGGGGGCGAAACATCATGAACCCCTGCTGGAAAAAGTTTCGTGATCTCGTAGCCGCGTGTGTTCGCGGGCGAGACTCCGCGATCGAGAGGCTAGTCGAGGATAGGAAGGAAATCGAAAAACTCGCGATACTGACAGTGATGTGTTGAATTATCGATGTGAGCGTGGAAAAAAGAGAATCTTGTGGCAGTGAATGTGCGCGTGCTCTCAGTTTCTAGATTTTTTTTCTCCCCCCCGTACCAATCTTTGGTGTACCGTTGGAGATGAGTGTTGAAGAGCCGAGACCGGAGGCTGTGTGAGGAGCGACGAAGGGAAAAAAAATCGTGCGTGTTAGTTCGGTATTGGATGTCGCGAGGGGAGTGAAAGGTTCTTGATAATCGAGGACGAAGGGGGTGATCGTGTGATCGTCATCGACGTGCTCGGCTCCTCGCGGCAATCTTTTCCTCTTCGTGCCTCGTTCGTACATCATCGATGTCGACGCTGTTTCCCACGTCGTAATACTTGCCCGATCAAATACGTCAATGCCCCTGGGACATGTTGACCGATCGACCTCACTCTGCGTAAGATCACGTCTTAAAATTCCCCACGTAACTGGAAACACGATCTAGAGAGACGCAGGTGAGACCGCACATTGAGAACCACCCCTTGCCGACCACCCTATCCATTTCACCCTCTATTCTTCAACCTTCGCGTACCGCAAAATTCGTGCTTGGACTCGGAGTGGCAGTGAAAAGTTGCCGGCTATGGCCGGCTCTCGAGATCGCTCGGGGATGACGTTAGCGTAAAGTGCGATCGAGGAAACGTACGAGCTTCGCGATGGATCACGAACAAACGTATGGAACGAACGGTAACTCGCTACCGTGAGACAAAACTGTCACGACAACAACGGTAAGTCGAGCTACGAGAATGATGAAAAAAGAAAAAGAATTTTTTAAGGCACTCAAGGGTCATCTGGGATCCTCGATTAATATTTTCTTTTTCATCATTGATGTTCGTGATTATAATTGCTTGCGACTTTAGTTCATGATTACTTTTACATCAGGGCGAAGCAATTAGGATTAAATTTACGTGATTTGGTAAATGTAATAAATGTCATCAACGAAGGATTATATTTTCCTGATTTGATAAATTTAATAAATTTAATCAACAAAGGATTGAATTTACATCAGGGCCAAGCAATTGGGATTAAATTTACTTAATTTAATAAATGGAATATATTTCATCAACGAAGGATTAAATTTACATCAGGCTAAATTAAATACTTTATGATTAATTTTACATCAGCGCAAAGGTCCACTACAAACGCTAAAATTGTCAATTCTGAGCCAACGGAAATGTCAAAATATATGGGGGAAAAAAAAATCAATGACATTGGCAATAATAGTAGCAATATGACTTTTCAGACATCAAAAATAATATTAATAGTAAGGGCACTAAAACAAGAATGACAGTCCTATCAACAACAATTAGATAACACTAATGAATAGTTATATTAAGAATAGACACTAAAGAATAATTATAATGATATTTACAGCAATTATTGATAGAATGAAAAATAAAATAGCAACAATCATGACTGGTGGATGGCCCTCGAGATGTATTTATTTTTTCACTGTAAACGTAATAATAACCATAAGTTTGTTTGGGTTAGGCTAGAAAGGACGGGAACAGAAATTATGACAACATTACTAGTGACGATAATAAGAAAAATGACAATAATAATGAGAATTTTGTATGTAATAACAGTAATAATAAAATGAGTACTTCCAAGACACGAGAGCATAGTAACAATATTGGAAGTGTCATCACATAGGTGTATCTGTAGTAACGACAATAACGAAAACAGCAAGAACATTAGCGGAAAAATCAATAATATGAATAATGATAATGACGAAAATAATAATAATAAGACGGTAAATTTGCTGCATAGCTGCATCGCGAACATACTAATTAGACCTCGGTCACGCGCGATTCATTAACTTACTCATACTCATCGAACGTTGGCGTAACTGGTGTATAACCGCTCGCCGACCTAATTTTCACGATCACTGTGGAATTTAAACTTTTATGACACTCGCTCCCCTCGCACGACTTTTCTTTATCGGAGCATTATTTTTTCGTCGATAGCGATTTTCAATTTTCCGCTGCAGCTGTTAGAACGTAGCAGCGATCTTTTTAATTATTCGTGGCAGTGGATGCTCATTCGAATTTCGGGTACAGCTGTGACGTAGATGGTTTGAACATTTTTCAATCAAGGCAGTATTTCCGTCTAGAAATGTGAAAAAACCTTTTTCTGGTAATTTAATTTTATTATTATATGAACCTTTTTGAACACGTCCGTGAAAATCGTTTAATGATCCTCATCAAAATAATCGAGTTATGGAAATTATCAGACATTTTTCTCGAAATTACGCTTTTCGAATCGACAACCACGAGATCTCGATGACCAATTGGCCGGTTGAGCTCCGATTTGGCATACACCTTCGGTAGGATGTTTTTTAACGTTGGTAGCAGAATGGAAATAATTATTCAAAAATATTTAACTCGCTGAGTCGTCAGGCAATTAAGAAAAATTGATAATCAAAGTTTAGCATGCCGCCGTTCTGAAGAATTTGTTTTTTTTACTGAGTGTGGTATCAGCTGTCACACATTCATGCAGATTAAGGCATTCTTTTTACGAACCCGAATATTTAACAATAAACGGGTTTTGAGCTATAATGAAGTTAAAATACATTCCAGTGTACTGGTAAAATTTGAAGCCAAGTTGCCAAAAATCGTCTCATTTATATCCCGATTTATGGAGATGACACGCTGGTCACATTTCAGTCCAATAATTGATACACTAAATAACTCCAGATCCTTGATATAAACTGCTCACGCGTGTAAAAAATCTAAAGATTTTGTAATAACAATAAAAACAGGGGGTCATCGAATATTGAAGGAAAATATTAATGACTAACTTTCTGCCCGCTGCCTCGCTCGGGCAGACGTGTGTCGAATGCTCCTTAATGAAATGTGCTCCTGAAACGTTTCATTACGGAACACGTAGAATTGTGTTGAAGAGCTTTGATACTACGTTTCAAGTAAATCTGATCAGATATTTTTTTTACCATACAAACTTTGCTACCCCCTTTTCCCCTTTAGGTTTGAATTTCCAAAAATTCTGAAAT
The DNA here is from genome assembly GCA_964007375.1 of Ophion obscuratus. Lineage (NCBI taxonomy): Eukaryota > Metazoa > Arthropoda > Insecta > Hymenoptera > Ichneumonidae > Ophion > Ophion obscuratus. Next base: position 40,720,812 of record OZ023318.1, read on the forward strand.
TTCATTTATTGTCTCTAGGAGCAATTATACAAAGTTTCAAGTAAATTTGACGTGTTTTTTTTAATTTTCGTACAAACTTTGCTACCCCTTTTGTTTAGGGGGTGAATTTAAAAAAAACGCTCAAGTACGTATTTTATTAATTGTGTTGAAGAACATTAATACTAACTTTCAAGTAAACCTTCTGAACAGATTGTTTTTATTTTTCCATACAAATTTTACCACCCCTTTTCTCCCCTTAGGGGCTGAATTTCTAAAACGCTGAAATACGTGTTTCATTAATTGTGTCAAGAAGCACGAATACCAAATTTCAAGTGAATCCGAACAGATTTTTTTTTATTTCCATAAAAACTTTGCCACCGCTTTTCTCCTCTTAACGGTTGAATTCTAAAAAACGCCGAAATACGTGTTTCATTAATTGTGTCACAGAGCATATATACGAACTTTCAAGTAAATTTTACCATACAAATATTATTTCCCATACAAAATTTGCCACCTCCTGTCACCCCCTTAGGGGCTGAATTTTGAGGAAGCCCTTCTTTAACGATGCCTCCAATGTAAAATCAACACCCTCTCCAAATTTCACGTCGCTACTTTCAGCGGTTTAGGCTTGGCGATGATGAGTCAGCCAATCAGTCAGGACTTTGCCTTTTATATATATAATAATGATAATATCAACAACAATATATATATATATATATATATATATATATATATATATATATATACATTATTGTATATATATATACACACACACATAAAACTTAGAAAAATGTGACTAACCGAAGATATTTCGTAGCCGCGACTTTTCAGAGAAAGTGTAAAAATGTCTAAATCCACTAAATTTGCGTGAATTTTTTTTTTCTATATTATCGTTGGGTATAATAATCGATTGGGACTTATTTTTGTTAAACGCCACTGTAATTTACCAATTATTCACAATGGTTCTCTTTATGCCCCCACAAAATATGGCCCTTCGCGAAAGGACTATCTTAAACATATGTTTGGTTTTTGTTTCGGTTTCATACAAGATCCACAACGGTCGCCAATTGGGGGCGTTTCCTGCGCACCGTTGTAAACAACCGTATAAAAGTACACAACAATTTTTTTTTAATTTGTACATTTTATTAAATGGTCAATAAACATGGATAAAAAAATTCAGGAAGAAAACTTCAACAGTTCAGAGGTTATTCCATGCTAAAACCACCTCTAAAAGAGTGCTCTAGAAAACTACACTGCCTTGCAGTAAGATTAATTTATTTATTTTTATTTCGGGCATTACGGAGTGATTCTAAGATATCTAGAAAAGTTCTTTTGCGTTTGATCACCAGGGTAAATCGAAAAGTGTACAATATGATGGTGATCTTGAAAGTTTTATCAACAATAATAAAAAAAAAAAAATATTTGCGAAATAGGATAATCATTTGGCTTTTATTTATTTCACACGTGTCTTTCTTTCATTGTCCCAGCGTAGACTCGCAGCCTGAGATATAAATAAATGTGTTCTGTGCTCGCTCAATATTCCATTGGTGGGTCTGCGCGCGGACACGACGGGGAATTCAGGATACACGTGTAACTTGGTGCGCGCCGTATGTTTATCGAGAAAAACCACGGATGAGTCTACTCTGTGCCGGTGAGTTTGACGGCCAAAGGATTTCTCTCCCTTCAACATAAACGTGTATATAAACGCGGGCAAAAAAAACGATAAAACTTTGCTGGTTTATACGCCAGCGTGGTCCATAAACACCCGCCCCCGTATGAATAAGAAATTGATTATAAAATCCGTTGCTGATTTTTTATACGCTGCCAATGATGTGGAGGGGGGAACATTTGAATAAACTGAAGCGAGAAAGTATCGGGGCTATTTACACCCGATAAAGCAATTTGAAAAGGATTTGCCGCGATTTTCATAGATGAGACTTTATTATTGAGCTCTCGCGGCGTTATTCGCACTTCGCGGACATGTGTGTATGCATAAAAGAAGGGAAAAACTTCATGTAAGCCACAGCCTGAATGAAACGTTGTTATGACGTGAATTTCATTTTTAATAATCTTTGAATGTTTTTAACGGGTTATACCTAGCTGTAACAATCGAAAAAAGTTTGTTTTGGAATTTTTTTTTTAGAAAATCATCATGGTCTATTTCTACAAAAATTAGGTATTTAAAGAAGTGTCATCTGAAGAACAGACGACAATTTTTTGTGTAATTTTTTTTAAGTTATAATCGAATAAATTCACAGCTGATGTCCGGGAGGCACCTCTCGAAAATGACTTTTGCGGTAATATGAAAAAATAAAACAGTTTTCGTTAGTATATGAGTTATATGTATTTTAGTATTTTAGTCGTCTAATATTAGTTGATAGTGGTCTAATTTAGTCGGCTAATTTAGTCGGCTAATTTAGTCGTGAATTTAGTTAATATATTAGTATATTGATTACAGATTTCGTCAGTTTATCCTATGATTAATCGAAGGAATTTCTGAAATATCAAATAAAAACAAAATGGCGCGAGTTCAGATTTTTCGTTCATCGAATCGAAAGTATACGTCGGAAAAAAATCCATCGATCGAATACTATATTTATACTTCTAGAAAAGGCCCTATACATTTAAGGAAGATGAATGCAGTAGTTTTTGAGACATATTGCTCACCGACTTTAAAAAACTTACCTACTTTCGAGAAAAAAGCGTTTAAAGTTTCGAACGCCGTTCCGACGGAAGCCAACATAACATCCTATAAATCTGTCAATTTTGATCCCATCACCTTGAAATTTTCAGGGAACATTTATAAGCTATGCTGTCAAAATATATTGGTTTTGAAAAAAGTAATTTTTCGACGCTTACAACTAGGCACAACCCCTAATATCTCACCGTGCACTTTGCAACGTGAAAAATTTAGAATCGATTAATTTTAAAACTTGACTTTAATAATCTTAACATTTAAACATATTTTACGTTATACTTTGGAGGGTGAAAAATAAAAATCGAGCATTTCATATTCACATCTGCGCTTTTTCGTATCAGTATTATTTAACATTAAAATAAACATGTTGTAGCGTTAGATTTGCTGACGATGTCGAAAAAAAAAATAATTTAGGTGATGTCGCATTTTAATCTTCCAGGCAAATATTTTCCAAACTATGCAGTGCTCGAATAAGTGTTTTCCATTACACTGAGATTATTTTCAAGGGAACATTTGACGATTATCATCTGGGTAGAGATGCCTCCAACATTCCAAAGCGTCCTCGGATTTTTATAATGAAATACCCTTTTCTTCGGCTACGTTTATAGCACGTTCTGGCAGGAATTCATTGGCCTGTAATATCCTCGTTTTCCGAGATCATTCAAGATCACTCGTCACAGATTAAACGCTCTCCATCCTCAATGTCAAGAAAATTGATTTTCTTAAACGATGGCACGTGATGTAGAATGTTCTTCCAAGACCAGTATATATTCCATAAATTCGCAGTGGAAAAAAGAATAGTTCGAAATTTAAAAAACCAATGCAGCCTTGACACCTTGGATAACACCTCTGAAACTGTACAAGTTTTATTCGAAACATTTCCAATCTCATAGTTTGGAAAACAGTTTGGTAGAAATAAAAAAAATTGACAGCTCGTATCCTAAGTCTTCGACTCTGAACATTTATTTCTGCTTATTCCATCACGACGACTACAGCGTTCCTCAATAGATATATTGCATTGGATATTTATCTTTGAGATTAAAAATCAATAATCTTCAAAATATATTTAAAGTAATAAAACATAATCAAATGAATTCTCCTTTACGATAAATAATATACGATAAATAATAATTTTATTTTACGATAAATAATAATCCACTTTACGATAAAATAATTCTACTTTACGATAAATAATACAAAATAATCAGCTAAATTCTTTTTTCGTTTTTTTTTCATTGGGATGAAAAAGACGGATGTAATTTATTTTCCTCGGGCTTACGAATGTTTTACCAAATGAAAAAGTTTCATTTTACAACCGCAATTTCGAGAACGTAGGAAAATTTCGTCGAGTCGTACGCGAGGGCCATATGCATTTTGGCCCTGTTACGTACAATAGAGTGGATGAGGTCTAATCGAAAGATTAGACTGGATTAGGAGCCATATCTTTTTTGCCCTTTCTTTTATTTCGGTAGTTCCAAAGGACCGCACACCGCGTCTGAATATAAAAAGGCTCGTTGGCCGACTCAAGTCGGAAACGATTTCGTGGGAATACGTGTGCACGAATATATACGTAAAAACACACGTGTGTAAGTTCCACAGTGCCTTTTTCCACTTTATCTTATTCCACTGTGTCGTCGAAGAGAACCTTTTCCCCTTACCCTTTCCTTTCTTGAATTTGGTCGGATAAGGGTGGCGGCGAGAGGTAGGGACAGGTTATACATCGGCATAAATCAGCGCGTAATTCCTAACTCGTAAACGATTCGACAATGAAGAAATGCGATTGCTTTAACACGGGTCCGTACGGATTCGAAAATTCGTGAAAATTAGGAAAATCGTCATTCACGCGAAAGACTATATTGCTGTCCGATAACAAGATACGTTGTCCGTTTTATCGAGGACCATTTTATGGATCTTTAGGGAGCAGATTAATTTTTGTAGCACATTATTATTAATGCAACGCACTGTCTCTTTGATTAAAATACTATTACTAAATTTAAGGGATTACACTTAGTTCGTGGCCATAAAAATAGGAATTTTCATGAATTTTTATCTGGAAAAACGTTCGTAGTATTTTTGTGTAACATTTTTTTTATTTACATTCAAGAGTTTGGTTTTGAGTATCTTTTACAATATTTGTATTGAAAGCTGTTTAAAAATGTGGTAGATACAATGATTTGTCCTGACAGCTGTTTAAAAAACGTTCTTATCTGTGATTACTGCTGTTCAGAAACAAATCATCTATACATATAGACATCGCACAGCCTAGACCGCTGAAGATAAAAACATGAAATTTAGAAGATATGTTCCTTAGACGGTGCACTAATAAGGAACATACCTCAAATGTCGTCCTTCAATTTTGTTGAAACTTATATATGTTCAGAAGCATCGAAAACTAAGAGACACGTATTTTTTTATCGGCGGAAAAACGGTTTTAAGGGGTGAAATCAGCCCTTGAGTAGGGGTGGTTTAGCTTAATTTTGTTTTGCGATAACTCTCTAGTGGATTTATCATCGCTTCGAATTAGAAGAATTTTCGTTTTTGTTTCATTGCAATCGGTCGACTGCTTGTCGGTGAAACCGAAATATTACCCCTTGACATGCCTTTCTTCGAGGGCTGGTTTCACCCCTTAAAACTGTTGTTCCGCCGATAAACAAAATACGCGTCGCTTAGTTTTCAATGCTTCATAACATATATAAGTTTCAACAAAATCGAAGGACGACACCCGAGGGATGTTCCTTGTAAGGAAGGATTTTTCGAAAGTGAACTCCTAAGGGGTTGAAATGGGGTGTAAAAGTTTTTGTCGAAAATTGCATGCCTTGCGTGTACCAACACGGGTAAAACCGCGAGCGGAAGCTAGTCCGCAATAAAAAAATCCAACGCATTTAGTTTTTGAATGAAATTATCTAGTGCTTGAACGAAGGATTTAACAAAATATTTTTATTAAATTTTATATAAATATTTTTACTAAACATTATATAAATATTTAATAAAATAAAAAATTCTCTATTTTCGTTGATAGCAAAAAACTATGTATCGAAAAAAATCCTTCGTTCGAGCACTGCATTTTGATGTGTAAATGAAGCTTGTAACATTTGAAGCTGGCCGGCACACTGATTTTTAGATATCGTGGTCACCAGTTTTGATAAAGTAATTTTGGGAAAAACGCGTTTTAAGTTCACCCTTAATATAAGGTGTCTCAAAATGACCTGATAATTTAATTCATTAATAAAACGTATTATTAATTTGAAAAGTACGAATATTTTTATTTCAATATAAGGTACAAACATGGAGGTTATGTGTGGAACACAATATCCGATAAATGGCCTCCTCGTCCCTGTTTGCAAACGTTCACTCTTTTGACGAAATTTTTAATAACATTTTGGCATAATTGCGGACTAATTTCGTTAATGGTGCGACCAATATGGTACTTGAGCTCCGCAATGGTCTGTGGATCATTGGCATATAATTTTCCTTTTAGAAAACCCCAAAGAAAGAAGTTCAATGGCGTCAAATCGCATGATCTTGGTGGCCTATTCACATCGCCGCGTCGCGAGATAACAACACGACCATGAAACCTCGTCTGCAATAATTATGCAGCAACGATGCAGCTAATAACAATTTCTATGGGCCACTCGATCGTCTAATTCTTCATGACTAAACCTCAATACTTCCTGATGCCAGCTGTCAAAGTTTAGTACTCTATGTCCGCCACAAAAAATGGCGCGTAATTTAAAATGTCAGGTCATTTTGAGACACCCTTTATGTAGGTTCGCGAAAAGTACGTATAGACATCCATAACTCCCTCAATTTTGAACGGATCGACTTGACATTTTTAGAGAATATTTTTTAGATGTTATATTTTGGGAATCCGCCGAAAACTAAAAATTGATGTTTTTAAAAATTTGATCTAGACGTAAGTCCTTTAGTGGGTCGTATATATAGGCGTTTTAAAAAAAATATCTATATATGTGTATCAATATATATACATATATATATATATATATATATATATATATATATATATATATATATATATATATATATATATATACACATGTGTATCAAAAATAAATCGCATCGGCGGGGGTCAGGGAATTCCCCGCTAATTCGATGAATTTTTTAAAGTTTGATGCCATTGACTAAAAGACACCCTGCATTTTTTTTACATTTTTCGAAACAACCCTCAGTAAAAAACGCCTCGTTTTAAAAATCGGAAAAAGTTCCCAAAAATGCGTGATTCTATATAAAAAATGTCAAGCTACCACCCGCAGTGGAAGTACGAATTTTTCTGTGCTTTCTGAGCGATCAATGTTTAAAAAAATCCGAAAAATTGACTGCTAACTGTTCAAGGTCCATGATTGTAATTTGGTTAATCAAAAATGGTCAAAAAAATTCATTGTAGGTATCAAAATATTTAAGTATCCGCTCGAAGTAAGCGGTTCTTGAATTTGCCGGATTTTTTTCAACGTTAATCGCTCAGAAAGCACATAAAAATCCTACTTCCACTGGCCGTGATAGCTTGAAAACTTTTACATATAATCACGCATTTGTGACAATTTTTTCAGATTTTTAAATCGGGCCGTTTTTTGGTGGAAAACGAATTTTTATGACTAAGGGTTGTTTCGAAAAATGTAAAAAAAAAAATCAGGGTGTCTCTTAGATTCAAAGGAATCGGATAAAAAAAATAAATCGAATAGGCAGGGAAAAAGTCCACTGGATTCACGTGGAATATCTCACATATCCTATATATTTATTTATTTATTTCCTTTGTTCCAATCCTTACCAATTGGACCCTTTCCTATCACTCCCTACCAGCATTCCGCTAATCTAACCTAACCTCCGTCGCGTCTACAGCCGTCTCAAGCTACACTATACCGCATTTTCCGAGGGTAAGGGGAAACTGTGGAAAATCCGTACCAGTATAGACGGCCCCATGTTCTTCGGATTCTCTGGTGCACATACGTTCTACTCAGGTATCTATACGAAGCTATCAGCAGTATTGGTCTTTCACTGACTGGTTGATGCACCAGTCGATGCACGGTTAAGCGGTCACCGTTCCGAGTATCGGCCATGCACAACCCTGCTTAACTCGAAGTACCGCCGGAATACCCGGCAATCCACCAGTATCGGTCATGGATAAATACTTTTTCTACAGCACTCTCTGGTGTACCGTTAGGGATGAGCGTGTATGACGAGCGACGAGGGAAGGTACGAAGTAAAAAAAAAACGCCTGGACGTGCCGCGCTGCGAGTAAAGTTCCTCACGTGCACTCAAAATGAACTTTGCCAAGTTCGAACGAGCTTTTAACTATGCTCCTTTATATGCGGGAAGTGACCTGAAGTCGAAGCAGCGTGCGGCAGCTTCAGGAAGGAGGAGGACGCAGTCCGGAATTACTTTAGTAACTCTTACCAGAAGATCATATATACACATTAAGGGGGAAGATTTTGAAGACATGCGACCGCAGGAAGCTTTCTCATAGTAGCCTATCGTTTCCATCCTACTCAACATCATGTAAGCCCCATTGTCTTTGAAATCACCTTGAGACAAATATAAGCATATTCATACAAAGGTCATTTTCAGGACAGATCGACCTCAAAATCAATGACAAGTTAAAAAAAAAGCCCCAAGAGCCGTCCTCAAAACAGCCAGAAGTGCTCGTAGCTAATATTACATACATACGTACATTTTCCCGCGTTCTCGTTTTCGTAGGTTCTTCTTTTTATATACAGGATAGATGTCCCTTTACGTACACGGAGCGTCGAAGGGTTCATCGATCTTTGAAAAGCCCAAAAAGTTTGAAAAAGTTTTCTTCGCACACTATACATGTATACATTCGGACACAATTTCGCGCAATCTCGCGACTACTCTTTCCTTCGAGTGAAAAAGTCCCAAAGCGAGAGCAAAGAACTTTGTTCTTCTTTTTTGTCCGGCTGGACCGGTTCGTTTGCGCGCAGTTTATTCGCCGCTGAAATGAAGATAAGGGGGTGCCACGTGGCCTTTCAAGGAGACGAAAAAAACCTGAGAATCGCTGCAGTTGGTTCTACGTCGACTGGAATTATGGTTAAGGTGGTGGGATCGTTTTTAAAATCAATGTTGAAGAATACTGATTTTTACGTGCAGATATTGCTAATTAGTTTTTTCGTAAGAAAATACGTGGATTATGGAATTTTTGTTTCGGAAAATGAATTTGGGGAATTTATGAAGCTTTCGCAGTTGGGGTTTTAGCAGTTGCATGCATTTACTTCGAGTGAAAAAGTCCCAAAGCGAGAGCAAAGAACTTTGTTCTTCTTTTTTCTCCGGTTGGATCGGTGCGTTTGCTCGCAGTTTATTCGCCGCTGAAATGAAGATAAGAGGGTGCCACGTGGCCTTTCAAGGAGACGAAAAGCCCAAAGAACAGTTGCAGTTGGTTCTATGTCGACTGGAATTATGGTTAAGGTGGTGGGATCATTTTTCAAATAAATATTGAAGAATACTGATTTTCACACGCAAATATTGCTAATTAATTTTTCGTACGAAAATATGTGGATTTTCGAGAAAAAAAAATTGGAAAACCAAGTTGGGAGTTTTTTTGATACTTTCGAAGTTGGGGTTTTAGTGGTTGCATCTGGGTCTAAAGAAATCGCTATTCTATAGGATAAGTCGTCGAAACGCTCGACACACTTTAAGGGGTCTTCTCACTTTAGACGCTAAAAAAGGCTATTTTCGTGAATTTTTTTGATAGGTTTAGATTATAAACTTTCATATTGATATGAAAGTTGTTACACTTATTATATACACTTTCGAAATACATTCCAAAAAATGTTTTTATTTATTTAAGTCACTATTTATAGACGAAAATGGTAGTTCAAAAATGTCCTAAAAAAATGTAGGTCTCTGCTGTTGATGAAATCTCGGAGATGGATCATTCGAAACAAAAAACACAAACGGTTTTAGATTTCGTATGTTAATGACTACATCATACGATTTTTTATATATGCAAAAATAACCAAATGGCGGACATTTTTCGAAAAAAAAACGTGCTTTGTCACCGTTTTTGGCAAAAAAGATAAATATCAAATAAAAAAAATCCTTGAATGCGCTATTGCTATAGTTGTAAAGAATATGTGGTTAAAATTTCATAAGGGTCGGTTCGGTAGTTTCGAAGATATTATCAACAAGCCGTCGTAAAACAGTGTTTCGAGAAAAACGCGTTTAAAATTTGTTTGGGTTGCAGAAATGCAATTACATTTTTTTTTAATGTATTTCAAAAGTGTATTTATTAAGTGTAACAACTTTTATATCAATATCTATAATATAAATCTATCGAAAAATCATGAAAATAGCCTTTTTTAACGTCTAAAGTGACAAGACCTCTTAATGGTCCACATCCTCATGGGCCCTTGGAACGGTCAACGTACGTGTAATCCCTTTGGGGGTTGTTGAAGAAGGAAGCGTCATACGAGGCGAGACTAATCGGTCGAGTTGCACGATGTATCCGGCGCCAAGGAGTAGATAGGACAGAATAAGAAATTTCGCTGTGACTGACGATCCCTTCATTTTTCTCCCGACGTAATTCCCTCTTACTTCCGCATCCTGTGACTCCGGCCTTGTTTACGCAACTACTTTACAACACGCACGAAATGCAACGCTTGCCAAGGAATTCTTAGGAGTTTCTCGAGGCGAGAAAAAAAGGAAAAGAACGAAAAGCTTTTTCGCTCCAAATTGATGTCGGGCACTCGTGGACGTGGAAATATAAATACGGTTAGCGGAGTTCGCACTATTAATCATCGTGCGAATAATAATAACTCTTTGGCAAAGCGTCTCGCCGGTAAAGGGCGAGCTGTAGGTCTCGGGAGATACCTGGCTGGTCGTCTGAATGATATTGCGCAAACGTCACGATGCGAAGTACGAAGAATGGGGAGCATCAAGAATCGTGTGCCAAGTGTCATGCCAACTTTCAGCTCGGAAGGATCTGCACTCGATTTTTCCTCTCGATGTTTTATCGTTACTTTTTCAGATGCCACTTAATGGAGGGGGTTGTATTTTTAGATTTTTTCGCATACTTTATGTTGAATGTTATATTGAATAATATTCAATATAATATTTTACATTGAATTAATATATTCTATATTTTATATTGAATTTACTATTTTATACTTTATATTGAATTTATACACTAGTGGAATTCGTTCTGGAAACTTTTCAATTTATTGGAAATTTCGTATTTATTGATCATTTTTAGCTATCACTTCATTTTATATTGTTAAAAAAGCAGGCTTATTGAAGCAAATATTAAGTAGAAACATTATAGATTGAAATTTGTATCATTTGATTATGAGTTGTATTTAAGAGAAATTACCTTTTTAAAAAATAAAAACGGTAATTGCTATTAAAATTGTCCAGGATTAATTCTACAAGTGTATATTTTTTATATATTTAATTTCACACTTATATTGCCTCACTTACCTTAGTAAGTATAACCTTACTTTAAACCAATATACATTGTAGGTAACAAAATACATTGCACTAAATTGTAAAACATATTGCAATACATAATATAATTGTATTATTTATTCTATTATCAAGTATTACATTATGTATGCATCTTAATTAATTAATATGTATGATATTATGTATGCGTCTCAATTCAAATACCTATTACAACCCTTGTATTCATATTTCCATTCAATTTTTCCTTTTACACCCACAATTCACTCATAATTCATGCAGAATTCACAATTTATTTAATTTCAATCCCCAATAGTTGTTATTTCTTCCGTTCCGAGAACAACAAGATTGCCGCGTCCGCAAAAATAAAAAATATTTATACTAGACAGATTATTCGATCAGACTAACGAACTATATATTGTTTTCACTGTGCCGTTTGTTCATTCCACCCTGTACAATTTTTTGTAATTTGTAGAACGAACAGAATTTTTCGTCTTCAATAAAAGAAGCAAAAAAGCAAATGCACGTCATGGCGGATAACCCCATAAAAAGTCAGTGGCGAACAACACTAACGAAGCACGAGTATTGAAACAATGATAATAATAATGATTGATCTATTATGAATAACGAGATAAATCGACAATGTTGAGCACGAGTTATTGGACGGCCGTTTCTTTCATTCTGACTATTTTTAAAACAACCCCACATAAATCTCACCCCCCCCGTTTCCAATGCCGCCCGTAAAAAACAATAAAAAACAACGCTGCCTACCGACGAAAGCAAAATCGATAAAGAATTTTTCGATGTTCGACCGCAAAAGGGTGTCGCTGCATTACCTAGAATAATCCACCCCGGAGATTAATCATTCTCCGACCGTCGCGCCGCTGCAGCAGGAAACGAGCAGGAATTCGGATGCTTTTTTTTTGGTCGGAAAACCTCCCTCTATGTAATGCAATCGGGCGAATGGTGGAGGAGTATAGCCGCAGAGATTCTCACCGTTTGGGCGCTACAGTTGCCAAGATTTATTTATAGTACCGATCGACTGAAACCGCACAGCGGGTGTGGGGAGATTTCGTCGTGGTGTTTGCCGGTGGCGGGGTTAAATGGAGCTTAACACTAGGTCTGCCAGTGCCCTGGACCTACGTTCAATATCCGACGGTTACTGCTATCTGTACCCTGCTTGAAACACACACGTATCTCTTTGTATACGTATATGGAGAAAGGTGATTTTGAAGACGTTCGACTTTGCGGACCGTCCTCATAGGCGTCTACTCTTCCCCGACACAATACTATGCGACGCCTGATGTCTCCAAAATAACTTTTAGATGAACGTTAATACATTGATGGGCAAGTCATTCCAACGACGGTCCTGCAACGAAATTAGAGATTCGTTTAAAAACAATGTACAGACCGTCTTCGAAACAGCTGATAATCATCATTACATATTGGGGTGTTGAGTAAGTCTTATTTTTTTTATTCGTGAAAAATAATGGTTCGTTTGAAAAAAATCATTCCTCGTGCTTTCAAACGTTTTGAAACTGTTGTGTGAGCAAGTGCTAATGATTGTGCAAGTTCAGCTGGCGTGTGACATGAGACTTCATGAAGTAATGCCTCCAAATGAACATATAAATATCTCTTTTTTGGGGGATTGGGGGAGGGGGGGGGTCATTTGCTAGTTTTTTCATCCTTAGACCCTATGGCCTAAGTGTCACGGTAATTAAGATATGATTGATGATGATGAAGATTGATGAACATCGCCTCCAAATTTTCATAACGTCATTGTTTGTGGTTGTAATAACACGAAATAATTTTTGTTGTATTCCAGTCTTTAAAATGCGTGAATGTATAAAAATGTCAATTTCTAAATTAATTTAAAAAACTAAAAGCTATTTTGAACTTAGCTTTGTTTTAAAAAGTTCTCTAGCTTATACCCTTTCCAACGGTATGCTACATGCTATAGAAATCATTCATTATGTGGTCAAAATAAAGAGAAATCGTTTTTTTTTTATAATGAATTTAGCAGTTGATATTTTTCATACATTTACTCATTTTTAAGACTGGAAAGACGAAAGTAATTTTCTTGAAACCAATTATATCAAATAAAGGTTTATTTATAATAAGCAGCCATTGCAGAATACAACATAAGTTTTTTCGGGCTATTACAACCACAAACAAAAACGTTATGACGATTTAAGGGGCTATACCAGTGTGAACGCTGAACATTTGGGTCATTTTCAGGAATTTTTTGAAAGAAAAGTACTCAATTAAATGTTTCAGAAAATTAAGCATATATTTGGCTATATTTGACCTATATTACATAATTTTTTCATAGAAAAATATTGAGATCGAAGCGACTTATGCGCTGCCTTCGGAGGCGCCAAAAAAAAGTTCCTCCACTGCTGGCATGATTCCGGCCAATTGAGTAGCTGAAACCGAAAAAGGAAAAAAAAAGTCGTTAAACTGGAAGGTATTTCCTGTACAATGGCATAGGATTTTCGAAAAATATCAAAATCTACCAAAATGGCGTAGTCATGAAAAAAGTCTGTTTTCTTGCCTATAAAATGGTCGATTTTATCAATGCCAAATCGTTAATTTTCATTCAATCAAAAATATCCTACGTCATTGTAGAGTAGATATATTCAAGAGTACTCAGTTCAGATTTCAAGTCAATCGGATAATCGCTCTATGAGTTACAATGTCAGCAAATTTGAAAAATCTCATTTCGGGAAAAACGCGTTAAAAGATTTAACTATCGATTTTTGCAAGATAAAATGATTATTGATATAAATGATAATGATATTCTTGAAAGTATAAACTGTCGAAAAAGGCAACAAAAAAAAATGTTTTTTTGAAAGTGTCACCATGGTATCGCCCGTTAAAGGCGAAATTTCGGGTGATAAAAAAATCAAATTTCAATACCGTGACACTTAAGACTAAGGGTGAAAAAAATAGCAAAAGACCCGCGCAATCCCTCCAAAAATGTGTCGGTCTGTGCGCCAAACACACTGTATGTGGAGGGTTCGAAATAGCCTTCGCCATTATATGTATAGATGTTTGATTTCACCCGGAACAATCGTTCTCTCTCTCTCTCTCTCTCTCTCTCTCTCTCTCTGCTTCTCTCTTTGCTCTCGCACGTAACGGATATCCGGCAGGCACTTTGTCAAGAGAACTTCTGGTTCGATTCTTGATATCCCTCCTGTCTTAAGGCCACGCGTTTCTATTGGTGTGTGCGCTTTAGTGGCGTTTACCGATCCTCGCACGCGGGAATGAGGGGATGGCTGATAGGGTTGAGACGGGGATGAATTCACGCGAATGTTCAACGTTCCTGCATAGCGCCCGACAAAGCTTCCCCAAATGTCGACGATCGACGTTGAATCGAAGATCCGCAAGTTTCGAAGTTCAACGGGGCAATGCCCTTTATCAAATTGGTTCTACCGCGAAGAGTGGATACGAAGCTGAGCGAAAGAAAATTTACGAGGAAGCTCGTTTGACAGATAATTTTTTATTGCAATACTGACAATGAGCACGGAGGACGAGGTTTTCGGTGACTTTGGGGGGCTTGGTTTTCGAGGTAGGGAACGTAGGGGTTGTTTAGGGGGTTTTCCAGTACGTTTAATGCTGACGAGAATGTCATAAAAATTGCAACATTTTCGTAATTAATTATGCATCGATCTTGTTGTTGGTACTTTAGGCATGATTGGAAAAGTAATTAAAGTGAGCAAAGATTACGACGACTATTAAGAAAACTCGAATTTTTCCTTCTGCAGAATAAGACCTTTCGTTCTCTCTCTTACTCTCTCGCTCCTTTTTTAAATTCTTATTTGTATTTTTATTTTTAAGTTGATTCGCGTTATTTGTATTTTTGTTTTTATTCTATAGATTTACATTTTCCTTTGTTTTTCTATTGAGTTATTTTATTTTTTGCTTCTGGTGTACCATTTTCTTTCCTTCTATTTGCGTATTTTATCTGAGTTTGTCTTTTCATTTGTATTTTTGATCTCGTATTTCTCTTGTTTGTAAAGAGTCATCGTTTTTTTGTTTTTGTATGGACTATCTTTTTTTTGTATGTCTTCAGACCGTAGGCCACAGTAATGGGTATAAAATCATGTGCGAATTTAACAATTTTTTTTTGTATGAAAAAGTGATTCACTCATAAAATTAATTACACATCTATTTATGATTACACTCGTAAAAAAAAAATATATATTTTTTTTTCGATGTACGATATGGCCGACCAATAATATTTTCTTTTGTTATCTTTTTTTTGGGCGCTCCGCGGCGTGACATTTAGCATCCACAATTTTTTACCTACAACAAAAAACAAAAATTCTCGTCAATCTACATTAGAATACCTAGAGAAGTGCGCACGGAATTCAAAAAATATTGTTTTATTCAAAAGTTGTAGGCATTTGAACTTAATAAATGAATTTTCAGTGAAAAATTTCGTTATAACTGCTCATAAACTGCTCATAAAATGACAAGTTTTTGATTAATCAGAAATTCCGTACGTATTTCTCTGCGCAATGCAATTAGGAACACAACTTTTAAATTTGAAGTAAATCGAGTGAAAATTGTTGAAGTTATTTGTCACGCCAATTGGAAAAAAGCTGTTTCAAGAAGTTTCGAGTAGTCGGCCATTTTGCACATCGAAAAAAAAAAATATATTTTCTAACAGCTTGATATTCATGCTAAACAGATGTGTTATTAATTTTATGGTTGAATGACTTTTTCGTACGAAAAAAATTGTTAAATTCGCACATGATTTTATACCCGTTACTTTAGCCCAAGCCCGTAAGGGGTTACCCCCACTTGCGATTTTGAAAAAATCGATTTTTTTATTGCATTTTTTTGAAGTATAAGTATCTGAGAATATGTCCTGAAAATTTCAAGTCGATCCGAACAAAATTGACTGAGATATGAGCGTTGAAAGAGAAAAATCCGTTGTGTAAACGACCGACGAATTGAAACTTTAAACGCGTTTTTCTCAAAATGGCATTTCTGAAGTCGGTGACCAAGATTACTCGAACACTAATGAACCGATCTTCTTGAAATTTTGCAGGCTTACTTAATACATAAAAATGTAGTCTTTAATCGTTCGATTTTTTTTTTCGAAAAAAATGGCCGTTTTATAGCCCAAAAATGGCCGTTTTTTTCGTTAAAATCGAACCATTAACTTTGACTGTCCGCCATTTTGTAAAAAATGAATATTTTTTTAAATCCTTCGATTAAAGACTAGTTTATACTTATATTTGACTAAATCCATCCGCATTTTTTTTTCAGATGATCCACTTCGCCGCAATATTGGTCACCGCAAACCGTGTATATAAAAACATTATTTCATTGACGGCCATTTGCCACTAAACAATGTAATATTTTTCAATAAAAAAATTACTGAAAGTTCTTCAAGATGTGTTCTTTAAGATGGTATATTGATCGACTAAAAAAGTTTTGTAGTTTTCTTTTAAAAAATTCATGAAAAAGGCCTTTTTTGCGTTACAAGTGGGGGTAACGCCTTAATAATAACTTTGAGGATGAAGATTTTGTGCAAAGTGACGTTTTGGTCCTAGAACAGGAATGAATCCATTCTAATCGAATCTCTCTCTGTCTCTAACGATCCCGCAAATGTCTTTTTTATTCTTATTTGTATTATTGATTTTACTTTAATATGCGTAATTCTTGTTTTTGTTTATAATATACATATATATATACTCACTTTCACTTTTACATTTCTTTTATTTTTTATTGAGTTTTGTTATATTTTCGTTTTTTTATGATTTTCTTTCTTATTATTTGCGTATTTAGTCTGAGTTTTTCTTTCGTTCGCATTTTTTATTTTATTTCTCTTTCGTTGTCGAGAATAATCTTTTTGCGTTTGCGGATCGAGGCTCTTTTTATTACTTTATGTCGTTATTTCTTTAAGAATCGGGATTGTGTGCCAGAGGACGTTTTGGTCCTGTCCTAGACACTGAAAAACTCAAACTAACCTAATCTCTCTCTCTCCTCCTCTCCCCCTCTCCCCGTATACAACACTTTCGGCGCTGACACAGAAATATATCTTTGCTGTTGCTTCCGAGCCGGCGATAAAAGTTCCAGGGTAGGTTAAGGTTGCACCCTTCGTGGAAAGAGCATCAGTCAATTTTTTTTCTGCTTAGAGCTTGCACATTTCATGGAAGTTCCTCTCTTCGCGGAAGCGTTGCGCATATATGCATATGTAAAATCGGGTCGTTGGTGTGGGTGTACAGCTGTGTATATTTACGTGTACAGAGTGAATAAGCGGAATCGAATGTGTGTATAGCATACAATAGGGCATAGGTTTCCCGTATATAGCTGGTAGCGATGCCGCGGACCCGCAGGTTGTCGCAGTCATCGATTCTATGGCAAGAAATATCGGTGAGACGATACAGACGATACCGCGGAAGAAAATATCCACGTTTTCCTCGAATCGCGTGAACACTGGCACGGCGAATGCTAGAGCGTCGAAAGATCGATAGTGGTTCGTAAATCGAGCTGAACGAGGAGTTTTCTTGTGGCTGATTACCTTGACTCGAATTTCAATCAACGTTGGACGACAGAGACAAGTTTGAAGTGTAGAGTGTCATTAAATTTTCACGAGAACGTACTTCCTGCTGTGAGCTGAACAGAAAGAAGGAAGAGGAAGAGAGCGTCAAAGAGAGAGATAAAGAGTGAGGGAGAGAGAGAGAGAGAGAGAGAGAGAGAAACTCTGCATAAATACGTAATGAACCTTGATGACCTGATTTTTCATCTGCGTCGTCAGTTGCGCCGATAAGCAACATCAATCATGTAAATATTACCGCCAGACGATAATCAAACGTCTGATTTTGATCGCGTCGTGTACGCTGTTTTTTGAACTTTTTATAAGATCGAAAAATAATGGGACAAAATATTTGTTTTTTCTTCATCTTGCGAAGAAGAGGCAGATTGAGTGATATACAAGGTGTTCTGTTATAAAGGAATAATCCTGCAACTGTCGATAGGTCAGATCATGTCCTACTATATGCTGGATTTTCGGTTTAGTTAAAGTCCTATAGTTTTTTAGATAAAAATAATCTACTTTTTGTTTTTCCCCTGCCGTTTCTACAAATGAACACTTTTTTGAATCGGTTTTTAAAAAAATACTCTTGGTTATTTGTTTTATCTAAAAACAGTCTTCTTTTTGACCTCAAATGTTAAGGAAACTTTGTGAAAAAAGATTTGATGCAAAATTTCTATAGAAACCAATTTGCAGAATGATTCGCCAAAGCAGATGTTTTTTTTTCAAAGAGTAACATAAAGCCCAAAATCTCGAAAACCGTGGGACTTTTACTAACCTGAAATTCCAGCATTTAGTAGGATATGATCTGACCTATCTACAGTTGGAGGATTGCCCATTGATAGCAGGGCACCCTGTATATCGAAATTTAAAACTCGACATGGGTCTGCTTAATCAATTATTTATTTGTAAAAATGTTCCGATTAATAAAAATATTGTTTACGTATCACATTATAATGTGAGTACTACAATAAATTGTGTCATTGTTATTATGTTTATTATCAAGGTGAATCCATCCGGTCGCTTACCTACAAGTTTCCTCTTTACAATCGAGTCCCCCTTATATTCCATGTACATATGTTTCAATTTTCCGCAATTGATTGTAAAATTATTAATTTGAAACGTAAAATTTTATCTATTTCGAATAATAATATGGTTCAAAATAGAATAACATGATCATATGAACGTGCATAACTTATATTATCAATTTTATTCCCCTATTTATTAATTTTTTTATCATCATATCGACATATGTTTTAATATCTCGCGATTAATTGTGATGGTATCCATATGAAATATAAGATTCGATAAATCTCAAATAATGATATTTAAAAAAGAACAAAATTATTTTATGAATTAAAAAAAAAATTTGTCAATTTTATTTTCTTATTGATTGATTTTTTTTAATCATCATATCGATTCTATTGACATCTATATACATCTGCTTTAATTTGCCGCAATCATTAGTGATGTTGTTCATTCGAAATATACGATTTGATAAATCTCAAATAATGATATTAAAAAAAGAACAAAATTGTTATATGCATTTAAAAACTATTATATTCTCAATTTTATTGTTTTATTGATTAATTTTTGTATCACCATCTCGAATTTTCCTTGTCACTTTACTAATACTTTTTTTCTTCTAATTTCATATGAGCAGCCATGGCACAAACTACTTTGCTCGAACTTCATCGATTTCAGCACAAGCTAAAAAAATTTACATATGTGCCAAAGATAGGAAAATAAAAAATACGAATGCCTCTTTCTCTGAACGTGGAGTTTTCCACGTGGTCTTGGCGGCGGGGCCCTCGTCCCGGGAGTAACGACCAATTGACCTTGTCCCAAATCCAACGACGGAAACATAACCGGGATTCATCGTCGGGGCGAAATGGGAATGGAGAGGGATTAATGAGACCATCTCGGGCTGAGGGGGCTTTTCGTTGGTTTGATGTGCAAAGGTTCATGTCCGGATTTTGGCCTAAGCTCTAATGTGGCCGGGAGAATTGAGGGGTGGGGGGTTAGCCAATCGAGACAACGAGGGTAGGTATCCGGTGAAGATTCTTCTGGCAGAGTGCTTTTCTGGCTTTACTCGTGTTAAACGCCAAGTTCAAGGTCTCCGAGGCCCATAAACTCTAAAAGGGCTGAGATAAAGTCTGGCATGAAGCGTTTCAACCCCAACGATCGTCAGGGGTGCTTTCTCTCTCTCCTCTATTTTTCCCTCAGCTTTCAACGCAATTCTGTATAATTTTCCACTATCCGAAAAAAAAGATCCTCACGTTACCACCCTACCAGCGTAGCCCTGCATTCCTACCAATCAGTTCTGCACGCAGTATTTTTTGCTCAAGCTTGCATTGCAAATGAATGGCAAATGATTCGAAGACAAAGTGCCAATTTGTTCAACGGCTCAGCCAGTTCGTTTATTTGTTTTTACACCACCATACAAATTTGAAAAATTTATTGGTCAATCTACGGAACATTGAAAAACAACTCGTAGCGAATAAATTGCAAGAACGACCCTCGGAGGAAAAAATTTTGGACATTTTTTATTGTCCTGCATTTATACGAATTAATTATTGAGTACTTACATGACCTCAGTGAAAGCAGCATGCGACAACCTTTCGTGGTCCTCGGCTGATGAGGCGCTGTTCATAGGGTTTGTCGAAGCCTAGCGGGTATATTGATTGAATCGCCAGAGCTCCTGAACACATCAAAGTGGGTTTGTAGTCCAGTAAAAGAGACGAAAACTTTGTACTTTTAGCGTAGACTTAGGATTTTTGACTGAAGCTAGATGGTTGCATACTGAAAGTAACCCCAATAAAATATTGCCCCTCAACTCGCCCCAACCCTAAGAAATAGGGGTTGAAAACTTAAAAATCGCCGTATCTCGATAATGCATAGCTCGATCAAAAAATGTTTCAAACAAAAGTTGTTTGGAATAATAAAATACGTATAAAGTTATCTGACGTCCAATCCCCTATGCTTGAAAATAGCTGCACAAAAACGCAAAAGCCCCACTGGACCCAGGCAAGTACGCAGCGATATGTCTACTCCGCCCGCACACGCATCAACCCCAAATTTTCTAATCGTTTTTGTGCCGTTATTTTCAAAGATAGGGGGTTGGATGTCAGATAACTTTATACGTATTTTATTATTTCAAACAACCTTTGTTTGAAACATTTTTTGATTGGGCTATTAATTATTGAGATACGGCGATTTTTAAGTTCTCAACCCCTTTCTAATCGTTTCCAATTTTCTAATCGTTTTTGTGCCGCTATTTTCAAAGATAGAGGGTTGGACATTAAATAACTTTATACGTATTTTATTATTCCAAACAACTTTTGTTTCAAGCATTTTTTGATTGGTTTATTAATTATCGAGATACGGCGATTTTTAAGTTTTCAACCCCTTTCTAATCGTTTCCAATTTTCTAATCGTTATCGTGCCGCTATTTTCAAAGATATGGGGTTGGATGTCAGGCAATTTTATACGTATTTTTATTATTCCAAACAACTTTTGTTTGGAACATTTTTTGATCGGGCTATTAATTATCGAGATACGGCGATTTTCAAGTTTTCAACCCCTATTTCTTGGGGTTGGGGCGAGTTGAGGGGCAAAATTTCATTGGGGTCACTTTCAGTATGCAACCATCTAGCTTTAGTCAAACATTCTAATTCTACGCTAAAAGTGCCGAGTTTGCATCTCTTTTACTGGACTATTGTAGCGCACTGGTCCTTGTAGCGATATGTTTCTTGCGGATTAATGAAGCTGTTTAATTAAAGTCGACCAGGTTTCCACAGTTATAACGAGTACGGTGTTCCTGTACGGAGTTTTGACGCAGGGTGACTTTAGTTAAACGAAATTTGTGGCTTGCGCGAAATTGCTACAGTGAAGCAAATTTCGCTCATTTTGGCCAGGTAGCCAGAATCAATGAAGCGGTGAAATCGCATTTTGTTCTATAAGTCACACCTATCGATTGCATATATTCTACTTTCGTTATCGTTAACTATGAACTACTTTTATTATGCTGTCGCTGTTATTAAATATCATGGCTGACTATTAGTAATACTATTAACTTTCACTGTTATTGACTCAATATTGCCTACTGCGGATGTATTACTTGTTTAATTATTTATTTATCGGTATTTAAATTGACTGAGGACAGTTATTCATTCATTGATAACTATTTGGTTCTTTAAGGGGTTATGCCGAGTTGTAAAAGTCAAAAAATCACTTTCTTGAAACTGATTTATTTCGATAGTCATAGTCTTATAAAAGTTCCTTGGAAAATTCAAGGTGAAAGTAAGTTTTCAAAGTCGGTTAAAAAAATATCTCAAAAACTACTGTATCGATCTTTCCCAAATTTTCAGGGCCTCAATTAGATATAATAATATAGTATTTGAACGCCAAGTTTTTTCGCAAAAATTAAGACTCACATTGAACATGCGCCATTTTGTTTTAATTCGATATTTCGGAAATTCCTTCGATTAATCATAGGATAAACTAATATATTAAGGATACCGAAAACAATTACATATTTTTGCACGAAAAAATTACAGAGTGTTCTTCAGACGATAATATTTCAAATACTTAATTTTAGTAGAAATTTATTATCACGATTTTCTACAAAAAATCCCAGAAATGAGCTGCTTTCGACTGTAACAACCAGGCCTAACTCGTTAAACTATTTCGGAGCGCCTAGCTTCGTTATCGTAATTCCAATGCAACAAAACGTACGTAGGGCAGAGGAAAGATTTTTTGCTTTCGTCAGGTCATTCATGAAATTAATCAGACTAAATGATAAAATCATTTATCTGATCATCTCAATCAATTGATCAATCGTCTCTTCAATGATGAAAAGATTGTGTATTTTCGCTAAGAATCGGAGATTACGAAGAACAGAATTTCGTTGAGTAGCTAATTAACGTTTTTATTTTTCGTTCGTAAATCGCACGTCGACAATGGATGAATTCACCAAGAAAGCTTTTTTTTTTTAATTATCAAACTTTTTCATGCTCCGACCGCGTGCTTTTGGGAACTGGTTCGCCATTGAAAGAAAGGGATTTCGATATCTCTCACTTTAGCTATACATCGATGCTCACAGACGGCCATCTTTTCTCCAACTTTTTTTTTCTTTTCAGCTCGTTAGTTTATTTTTTGTTTCGATCCAAGAGCGCACATAAAATTACGGAGGACAAAGTACCCGTGGAAGTATTTGCATATACTCTCGGCATCGTTTCCGCTCTAATCCTCAGCTGCTCGCCAACCCTTCCACAATTACAGCCGTTCCTGGATGGCTCCCATTCGATGAATAAAAGTAAACCCCTGTACCCGAGTTTTCTTCGCTCGCTACCTCGTGAAAAAGAGCAAAAGAGACATAGAGATGAAAAAGCTGTGCTAAAACGCGACGGCGTGTACTACGATGTAAAGCCATGAGGGTGGACATAAATCAACTTCGTAATCCGATTTCATGGATTCCCAACACCCGCCGCATAAAGTCGCTCATCGTCATCCCTTCGTCGACTTCTATGAATATATATATATATATATATATATATATATATATATATATATATATATATATATATATATATATATAAAAGGGTTTTACAAATTTTGTTATAAGTAGTATTAATGGAATAAATGAAAACTGGAATTAGTATAGTATTGGAAAATAGTGTGGGATAAATACATAAATACATGTTACATAGTCATTAATAATGTAATAAATTCATAAATATCAATATATATGGATTACACATATACAAATATATAAATTAATCTCTCGTCTTCAACTTTTTGTGTCATCCCACAGTGACAGCTATTTTTTAACTTTTTGGGATTTTTTTTATGCACCATTAAAACAAACTATTTTCGCATTTTTACCACACATTTATTAACATTTTTACAGACCCTCAGAATTTCATCAAACAAAAATAACGAGTCGAATCGACTTTACACCGTTCGGAAGACACTCATGTGTAAAAAAAAGTTGGTTGACGGCTGCCATGATGAAAAACAAACGGCATTTTAATTTGTAGACCGGAGACTATCACCGGAACTAAAGTAAAGTAAAAATATCGAAAATTGAATTTTTGGCACGGATTTGAAAGTTAAGTTCCAAGTTTCGTCATTTTCTGACGACTTTTTCAGCTTAAGAAAAAAACTATAGCAGATATAAATATTCTAGTTTGGGTGAGAAATATAGATGTGCTGAGTATAACATAAAGATGTAAGCGAAATCCGGTGAATAATTTTTGAGATATCGCGGAAGCCAATTTGGCAAGTACAGTTTTAAGAAAAGCGCGTTCAAAAGTTCAAGTACGATTTACACAAAGAAAATGTTGCTTCACCATTAGTCTGCTATGCCGGGTCCCCATATAACGCGCACACATTTTTTGCAATGTGTGCAAAAAACTTTGGTTCGATTTTTGGACCTGTCACATGGGATGACCGCCTTAAGAATAGAGATTTTCAACCCTTTATATCTGCGTAAAGTTGACTTATAATAATCTTCATAATTTCCTGTAATCCAAAGTGCACCCTTGCGGATTTTTACGCATCACCTTTCCCAACTGAGCCCTTCCCTGTCGCCCCCTACCCGCACTTCGCTGATCTAACCTAACCTAATCCAACTTCACCTTTTTTGAAATCGTAATTTTTTTAACGAAAAACTGTCGAAAAAATAGGCTAAATTCGATACTTTTTTTTTCAAACCGCCGGCATTTTGTCAACGTTTATAAAAAAAACCTCCATAGCAAATTAGCAAGGCTTTCATACTGATTAATAATCTTTTTACGAATTTTGTTTCAGATAATATTTACGGCCACAACCGTGTACACCGTGTGGACTCATTTTTATTCAAGACATTTTCAAACGTTCAAAGAAATGTAAAAAAATATATATAAATTTAAAAAAAATTATTTTCTGTTCTTCATGAGTGCTTTGATTGCACATAGAAAAATCAGACCGATTAGCGTGTGTTCATCATCGAAAAAAAATCACGAAAACCAGCTATTTTTCTACCCGTTACAGTGTAATTATCCCTCAACTCAAAGTACTGCCGGAGCTGAATCCCGACCCCTCATCCACCACTGTTGGTTAGATTAAGGCCTTAGACCACTCCAGAGGCCAAAAAAATAGGCTTTTTGGGGATTTTTTTTTTCAGAAAAACTACAAAATAAATCGAGATTACAAAAAAGGGTGTTTATCATACATATCAGTGACTGCATACAATCATTTTTTTGAAGCGATTAATTTCAAAATGGCGGCTGTGCAGCGTTTTTCCGATGACGTCTCCGTTTTTCCAGGGTCCACGGGCGGACAAACGGCTCCTGTAATTTTGTAATCATAATGAGCCAATGATTTTTTTTCGATTATATAAAATAACTGCTATAGAAGTACGTAAGATTTTTTCGATATATTGATTTTTGGCCAAATGGCGCACTTCTAAGGTGGAAAGTGAAATATTTGCCAAAAAAATCGTCAGATAATTGTTAATAACAAATGCACTATGCAACATAAAAAAATCCTACGTACTTCCATAGACAATGTATTTTTCAAGATATATTCAACATTTCAAGTAAATCGGTTGAAAATGGTCTGAGTTATATTTCCGGCAACTTGAAAAATGCAGTTTTAAGATAAACGCGTTTGAAGTTTTGACTAGCTCGCTGCCGACCAGGCCTTATACTAAAATTCGAAAACCGAATAGGTACTTGGACATTTTTCCCGGCCATAATTTTTTGGGACATCATTTTTGAAGTCGTAGGGGACCATTAAAAAAAATCGATTTTTCGAAAATTCCAGAGTGGCCTTACCCCTTAATCTTTATATAGACAAACATATATTTTATTTTGGCTACCGGGAAGATAGTCTTTGAAGTCGAATGTGCTTGATATCACCTTTTCGCATATACATGTAGAGGGAGAGAGAAAGAGAAAAGAGAGAAAGAGAGAGAGAGAGAGAGAGAGAGAGAGAGAAAGAGAGAAAGAGAGCTTGCAATAGATATTACCTTGGCTTTAGATGACTCTCACCCGCTGTGCCTCATACGATATTCATTTCGGTGGAACCTCCGAAATTCTCCCTCGGATTGTCCACAGTTTTAATCGGAATTTCCCTCTAAATTTTGGATGAGCAACCACCATAACCGCAGCCTCGGGGTCTCTGTAACGTCGGCATCGTATATACACGTGTATATTATATATATATATATATATATATATATATCTACATGTAGATGGTAAGCGATCCAGCCGGTGCACTCTCGTTTCATGTCGGATGTACACTAACCCCGAGCGTTATCCCGCATGTTAGCATCACAAAGTTTGGACTCTATACAAGGGAGGCTCCGTAAAAGGTCGTAGTCCGTTCAACGTCCTAATTTACATTCCCGCAAACTTTTCTGGCCCCGGAACGTGCAGTGTCACGTCTCATTTCGGAACAGGTGACGTGACGTATCCCGCTCTCGGACATTGCCACGAGGGAGTGCATGCACAGTTTCGAAACACATACGTTCGTTAAAATTAATCGTGAAACATAAGGACTGCAGGAGTTCGTCGTATAGTCGTTGATCAGGGATCGTGGAATCCCCAATGGGCTGTCGTCAGTTCGGGGTTTAGTTTCAATTACGGTTTTCGATAATTAGTGTACGCGTGATCCACTACCGGTTTTTATAAATGCAATTGAATTTTGTTTATTTATGCAGTTGAGGTATTTTATATAATTCTGTAATTAGATAAAAATGACGATATAATCAAGCGAAAAAATCTTGATTGCATTATAATTGATTGTACAATTTTTTGCTTTTGTCGATATTCGTTTATTTTTCCGTCTCGTTTTATATTTCAATATTTACAGTTAGAAAATGCGGTATATCGAGGTAAAAATAATATTTTCGGTCACGTGATAGAACATTTTCAAATAAGGTACCTGTGGGTAATAAGGCATAGCTAAGGGATATTTAAAATAAAATGAAAAATATCCAACTTAATTGACATATTTTAATTGTAATCATTATTCAAGTTCAGTTTCTATAAAATATGAACGAAAAATGGTAACTTGTACCATAAACAAAAACAAAATTAAACATTTTGAAAAATCTTGATAGTAGGCCGTATTTTACTATGGTAGGATAATAAGGCCTACGGCTTTAACATACTTAAATAATAAAACTATACGTAATATATTTGGTATTTGAGGTCAATAATCCTCTGCAGCTTTGTACGATCCCAAAGTTCCTCTTTGCACTGCTCGGACAGCTGACACCCGGTCGTTTTCTGACCACAACACTTGTTTTGGAGGCATCGGGATCGAGGCATGAAAAATAACGATCAATTAATTAGTAATAAATGTGCGTATAACTTGTTTACATTCGTAACAAGTTATACGAGTACATACGAGTATATACGAGTACATACGAGTACATACAAGTTATACGAGTACATACGAGTACAAGTTATACAAGTTATACAAGTTATACGTATAACTTGTTTACATTCGTAACATCTTAAGAGTAACGTAAAATAGTAGGCCTTGAGGGGTTAGGCCACAGTAACAGGTACAAAATCATGTGCGAATTGAACAATTAATTCCGTATAAAAAAGTGATTCACTCATAAAATTAATTACGCATCTATTTAGTATGAATATCAAGCTGTCAGAAAAAACATATATATATATATATATTGCGATGTACAAAATGGCCGACTACTAATATTTTCTTTTGTTATCTTTTTTTAGGCGCTCCGCGGCGTGACATTTAGCATCCACAATTTTTGACCTGGAACAAAAAACAAAAATTCTCGTTAATCTACATTAGAATACCTCGAGAAGTACGTACGGAATTTAAAAAAATATTGTTTTGTTCAAAAGTTGTACGTATTTGAATGAATGTTCAGTGAACAATTTCGTATAAAACTGCTTATAAAATGAAAAGTCTTCGATTAATCAGAAATTCCGTACGTACGTCTCTGCGAAATGCAATTAGGAACATAACTTTTAAATTTGCAGTAAATCGAGTGAAAATTGTTGAAGTTATTTGTCATGCCAATTGGAAAAAAGCTGTTTCGAGAAAAACGCGTTTAAAGTTTTAGGTACTCTATGGCGGTGCCAGAGGTGGGATTACGTTATACGTTCAAAGTCGGCGAAAAAAATGTACTTGCTATAAATCGAATAGTAACATATTCTTATGATGATAAAGCACCGTTTTAGCGAAAAAAAACAATTTTTTGAAAATACTACTGTGGCCTTACCCCTTAATAACCGTCGACTACGTATGTGGGAAAAACAAAATAAAAAATATTTGGACCATGATACGTTATATGAATATTTATGATCATCGAAGCTCAAATTAATGAAGATAAATATTGTGATTTTAGATAGATAAGTGTAATATCAAAATTCTTACGATTTATTCGGACCGATTTTTATTATTGGTGCTGCGCGGCCGCATCTTATGATGGATGATGCAACAATGACGGCCGGGACCGGGGTATAGCGCCTCCTCAAACTTGTAGTGACATATTCATGCAATAGGCGTTGGTGAGTGTGGCCTTGAACGTGAGCAGTCATTTTAAATACGATTTTCGTTACGTAGGCCTAATTAGCCGACATGCCTTGTTGCCCGCAGGTACCTTTCGGATAAAGGTTAAACGACCTCCGCCTTTTCTCCCAGCATCGAAAATGAGTAAATTTAGTTTGGTTTCCAACGGCAAATCGCGTCACAGATTTGCTTAAGGGGTAAGGCCATTGTAGAAATAAAAAAAAATCGATTTTTTTTCTTCTTCAAAGATGCCTTAATATCTTAAAAATGATATACTCAACAAAGGATTAAGGTGGGAAAAATGTCTAAATACTTCTATTTTGAATTTTGGCGCAGTCCCTCTAAGTCCGATGCAATCCGTACCGAAAACTTTAAACGCGTTTTTCTCGAAACTACATTTTTCAAGTCGGCCGGACTCATAACTCGAATACATCTTGAGCGATTGACTTGAACTTTAAGGGGTTACCCCCACTTGCGATTTTGAAAAAATCGATTTTTTTAATTGCTGTTTTTGAAGTATAAGTATCTGAGAATATGTCCTGAAAATTTCAAGTCGATCCGAACAAAATTGACTGAGATATGAGCGTTGAAAGAGACGAATCCGTTGTGTAAACGACCGGAAATTGAAACTTTAAACGCGTTTTTCTCAAAATGGCATTTCTGAAGTCGGTGACCAAGATTACTCGAACACTAATGAACCGATCTTCTTGAAATTTAGCAGGCTTATTTAATACATAAAAATGTAGTCTTTAATCGTTCGATTTTTTTTTCCGAAAAAAATGGCCGTTTTATAGCCAAAAAACGGCCGTTTTTTTCGTTAAAATCGAACCATTAACTTTGACTGTCCGCCATTTTGTGAAAAATGAATATTTTTTAAAATCCTTCGATTAAAGACTAGTTTATACTTATATTTGACTAAATCCATCCGCATTTTTTTTTTCAGATGATCCACTTCGCCGCAATGTTGGTCACCGCAAACCGTGTATATAAAAACATTATTTCCTTGACGGCCATTTGCCACTAAACAATGTAATATTTTTCAATAAAAAAGTTACTGAAAGTTCTTCAAGATGTGTTCTTTAAGATGGTATATTGATCGATTAAAAAAGCTTTGTAGTTTTCTTTAAAAAAAAATCATGAAAAAGGCCTTTTTTTTTGCGCTACAAGTGGGGGTAACGCCTTAAACATTCACAATTACATTCTGCATAGAAGTACGTAGGATTTTCTCGATATATTACATAGTTTTTTTTTTATAAACAACCTTTCGGACGATGTTTTTTTTGAGAATTGTTGGAGAATTGAACTTTTATTTAAAAAATGCGCTGTTTTTGCAAAAATCGATATATCAAAAAAATCCTACATACTTCTGTAGCTATTCACATGTACAATCGAAAGAAAACAGTTTCATTCACTGTAAATTAAAAATTACAGGTGTTGATGGTCCAGCCGCGCGCCTATGAAAAAAGGCTTCGTTAAAGAAAAGCTGTGCAGCCTCCATTTTATTTTATATTACTTTGAAAAAAATATATTATACAGTTTATGATATGTACAATGAAGGACCTTTTTCAGAATTTTGATTTATACCATTGTCCCGCTAAAAAAATGCCAAAATATACATATTTATTTTCACGCTACAGTGTCTTACTCCTTAACCGTATTTTTCTACCATTGTGCCTAATGTTCTTTTCTTTCGATAAATTCCATTAATTTTTTCTTTCGTTTTTTCCTACGTTCGTGTAATTTCGAGGTTTTTCCAATACTGTGCCAGCTGCGATAGAACTTTGTTTCATTTGTCCGATTGCCTCGGTGGTCGCTGATAGAGCGTCGATTGATCTGGCTCAATTAGGGATGAAGGATAATCCAGAATGGGAGAGAGGTGAGTCGGGGGAGCAGCTAAAGATCTCATCATGTCACCACAAAAAACAAAATCAACCCCGCAGAACACGAGGCTCTTTTCGCAAGTATAATATGCCCCATATCAAACGTATACAAAACACCCTTTGAATATTCAACATCATCGAACAATGGATATCTGGATGGGGGAGCCGGAGGCGAAATCCTCGAAATTTGACTGGACTGTAACGAGTCCTGTTTCTCATGGACGATACATCCTCGTATATTCTTTTTCACTTTCTTCACGCGGAGCACAATGAAGAGTAAATAAAACGAGAAAAAGAAATATAGAAAAATGGATTTCCCCGGTTATTCGGGGTGGAAATACTCGATGTTTTCACAATCTACAAGTAATATCGCCTGTGGAATGCAAAAGCTTCGCGGAGCGTGTATGCTTACAAAAACGATGTATCTCCCGAGAGTGAAAGCGCAGCAGGGATTTACATGTGCATCTAGCCGTGTACATTGCGAACGAGAGGGACGGGTGCGAGAATTCCCAGCGCCGAGAGATAGAAACGCTGGCCAAACACCCTCGCCACATTAGTCACTGCATTAATTGGAACGTACATTGTCTATATACATCCATATATGTATATATACATTCTATATACAGATTGTCAGTTATGAGGTGGCGATGTGTTTTTTAAAGGCCTGGCGCGAAGCTTTTGCGACCGAGAAAAATATGACATTGAATGGCTTTTCAAGTCCTCTTCGAAAACAAAAATATAGTCTCTTTTTCCGATGAGTAGTACCTGCCAGAGAAAATTGAGCGATTCTGGAACAAAAATCGAAATTTTCTTTTGCGTTGAACACAATGAAAATAATTCAATTCCGAATAGAAAACACCCCCCCCCCCCCAAAGAACTTCTTTTGAATGGAATTGAATTCCATTTATCGGCTTTAAAATGCATCATTGGTCATTTTATTTCTCGACGACGGGTTGCATAACAAAAGTTTTTCAGGGTGCTTCTGATTTTAATTATTTTCATTCTTCTGCACTCCAAGTGGAATATCGTCTTTTTTCAGACTTAAGGTTTTTTCAGTCAATACTATACTCATCACAAAAATACGCTATATTTTTTTCGAAGAGGTCTTCGAAGAACCATTAGACATCATATTTTTCACGGCTGCAAAATCTCCGGGCGAGACCCTTAAAAATATATCACCTTAGAATTGTCACCTGGCAGATATATATATATGTATATACATGCAAAGTGACAATAAAACTTTATCGAGACAAATCGAGTGCGTAACTCCTTTTTTACACTAAAATATCCGAAAGAAAAAAACTTTGGAAGCTAACCTTTTCACCGCACACTCGTGACTACACGATCTTCACGTATATTCAAAACACCACCTTTTTGTATCGTCACGCAAAGAATAATCAACGTTGAAGAAATTTCCATCCATCACACTGTAATATGAAGGAAAAAATTATTCTAAAAAGTTGGACGAGTTCTTAGTGGTTGTGCTCAGCAAACGTCAGACAAAAAAGAGAAGTTTTAGATTTTACTTTTTTCTTTTAATGGAAAAAAGTAGAACGAATTCTTGTACTTTTGTTTGAAGGATACATCCGATTTTCATTACGCCGAATATTTTTTAGACCTGCGCGTAGAGCATATACTCGCTTACTAGATGCCACGAAAGCCTGAGGATATATTAAATTAGCCGGTTAACCCCAGTCGGTTGTGGATAGAGGTATGCTGATATATATGTATGGGTGTGTGCGCCAGAAAGTTTTTATTAATATACTGTTATTTATACGGCTCTACACACAAAAGTGTGTGTGTGTGTGTGTACATATGTATATGTATATATATATATATATATATACATATGTATATGTGTATATATATATATATATATATATATATATATATATATATATATATATATATACACACATCCTGGACGTAAAGCTAAATGAATGCACCCACATTAAATTTGCACACACATACTCTGCATTCTCGCGCCGTAATTACTTTGCCACAGCGCGAGAGAGCGGAAGAATTCTTTTTTTTTTATTGCCTTTCTCGGACTCATTTCAATCGATTCTCAAGCCAATAAGAGACGCAAAACGCCATATGTACAAGGGATTTCGAATTTAAAAATATTCATGGATAGCACCAGTTGCATGCATTTTTGTCACTGTGCTCGCAATAGGTAGATTGGATTTGTGTCTCCGATTTGTAGCGGCTGCAACCGACCATTAGATTTTGACGTTTATATTACCCTGAGGGCGACGGATATTCTACCGTAGAAAAATGATGCATTTCTAGTTGTCTTGAGACACGATGTTAAAGCGAGACTGATCGGTTGAATTAATATTGCCGGAAAAATAAGGGGGGTCTCGGCGTTTGGAATGAAGTGTTGAGAAGACGAGTAGGTTTTTTCGCTCGAATGTGCGGAACCTTTTGAGACGAAGGTAGTTTTTGGAATTTTATTTTAAAAAAACATTTTATGGGAATTTTTTAATTCTATAGGGAATCTTCGAATCTCATTCGTTGAAATGGAATTGCCGACGAGATTGGTTGAATTTTCACATCTCCATAGGAAGAAGATATCATCGAATTTTTTCGTCGATATTTCCTGGCAATGGAATTTTAACGTTGGTTATTATTTTTATATTTAGATCGACATAATTCGAAGGTATTTTCTATAATTCATTTTTTTATGAGCAAAAGTGACGGATAATTTGCATAATTTCCAAAACTGACAGAAATTTGATGACAGGAAACACTATCGACTTTTTCTTATCTGAATTTTATCATCGCAGATACATATTAAATTCTCCTAATTGAGACTGACGTATACTTGCGCCACTTAATTGTTCGTGCAAACTTAGTTACATTTTTCTCTTCGAAGCTCAAGCAGAGAAAATCCAACTGCTCATCCTTTCTGAAAATCGACTTTTTTTCCACAAAAAGTGTTGCTCAACGTCTGAGTGTATTTGCGCGGCGTAAACGCGCCAGAGCATTAACAAAAACCGACAAAACGAGTCTGCTTCATCAGAGTGCTGTTTTTTTTTTAAATTATTTTTTTGCGCAATTTTTCGTTCGCTGGTCTCTCGCGTGATTTGCATCGAACTCATACATCCGTATGTGTAGGTGTGCTCCTTTTCGCACACGTATACTGTGCGCATATGTATATATACAGGGTGTCCTGTTATGAATGGTTAATCCTGCAACTGTCGATAGGTCAGATTATGTCTTGCTATATGCTGGAATTCCAGTTTAGTATAAAGTTCCACGGTTTTGGAGATGCTGGGCTTAAAGTTATTTTATGAAAAAAAAACATCTGCTTTTGGTTAGTACATTTTCTTGAAACCGCAGTCTATCAAAGTCTGATGTTAGAATTGGTTTGTATGAAAATTCTGCATAAGATGTTTTTTTCATAAAGTTTCTTTAACATTTAAGGGAGGAAATCCCTTTAGACGCCCGAAAATGAGTCATTTTTTGAGAATTTTTTTAATGTGATAGAATAATCGCATCATTTTAAAATGTTGACATTATCTTATTACAACTTTCAAGGCTCCATTTTTTTGTCTTTGTTAACCAAAACAAGATGGCGACGTTATAAGGTATTTCTTTAGGCGTCTTTTGAAATACTGCTCATGTTATAGCTCAAAAAGTTATTGATCGATCTCGCCTAAATTTTGGGAGGTTTCTCACTATAACATTATTAGGAGGATATACCTATGAAAGTATTAAAAAGCACACAATTAAAAATGGAATAGCCTTTGTAATCAAATTTGCATATTTTTGACCATTTTCTCGACAACTTTTACCAAAAAAAACTAATTTATTTACGCGATAACCTTAAAACTTTGGGTATATTCTTCCAATAATGTTATAGTGAGAAACCTGCCAAAATTTTAGCCAGATCGATCAACAACTTTTTGAGCTACAATATGAGCAGTATTTCAAAAAACGCCGCCATTTTGTTTTGCTTAAAAACATTTTTTTAACACTCGAAAGTTGTAATAAGATAATGTCAAAATTAAAAAATGATGCGATTATTCAATCACCTTACAAAAAATCATGAAAAATGACTCATTTTCGGGTGTCTAAAGAGATGTCCCCCCCTTAGGGTCAACAAGAAGACTTCCAGATCAAACAAATAACCAAAAGTATTTTTTAAAAAACCCGGTTAAAAAATGTATCATGTGTAGAAATGACCCGCGAAAAACTAAAAGCAGATGATTTTTGTCTTGAAAACGTGGGACTTTTAATAAGCTGAAATTCCAGCGTATAGTAGGACATGATCTTACTGATCGACAGTTGCAGGCTTATCCATTCATAAAAGGACAGTCTGTATGTAGGCATATATTTAAAAATAAATGGAAAAAAAAAAATCGGTCCCTTTCGGTGCTATTTTCGGAATTTCAGAGCAGAAAATAAAAACGATACGTATACGCGAGGGAATATCGCGTCCTATGGATGGCGTTACATTCGAGGAAGTTTTTGGGAGAGCGGTGGACGAAAAAAACATTTCATCCAGGTGAGAGTCACGCAGAGAAATTTCCTATTTCACAGCCCTTCCCGCCTACAACCCCGCTCCCTTTCTCTCTTGGGGCTCTCACGAAAATCGGAAAAAAGGGCGAGGTGCGAGAGGGGGTGGAGTCGCATAAAAAAACTCGGCTCGCCCAGTCTCGCGTTCGTGGCGATCCTCGTATACAAACGCTGCAAATGGGCTTACGAAAGCTTCGTGCTTCGAATGCGTATGATAATAAATAATAAAAGAAAAAAGAAATAACGCGTATGCGTGTTTTTCAAAGATTACGAGAATCGTTCGATCCTCGTATGATGTAAACAGGAATTATTCCATTCTCGGGTTGTGGGCCTTGCGATGATGGTAAAACGTTTTTTCCCCCGCGCGCCAAGGATTTTTTTATCACGCCGATTGTAATCCCGTTGTTCACGTGTGTTCGCGAGTAGAAAAAAAAAACACTTTTTCACGGTTGCATACGCGCGTGAACGTTTTTTTTTATTTCCATATTCTAGTTCTTTAAGGGAAAACGCCTCTGTAGATGTCTAAAATTAAGGGGTTAGGCCACTCTAGAGGCCGAAAAATAGGCTTTTTGGGGAATTTTTTTTTTCAGAAAACTACAAGGTAAATCGAGATTACAAAAACGGATGTTTATCATCCATATCAGTGACTGTATACAATAATTTTTTTGAAGCAATTAATTTCAAAATGGCGGCTGTGCAGTGTTTATCGAAAAATTGCATTTTTTAAGTCGCCGGAAACATAACTCTGACAACTTTCAACCGATTCACTTGAAATGTTCAATATATCTTGAAAAAATACATTGTTTATGGAAGTACGTATGATTTTTTTGATATTGCATAGTTCATTTGTTATTAACAATTATCTGACGAAATTGTTCACTTTCCAAAAATTTGCCTAAAAATCCTAAGGCCTTAAGCGACTTTTTTTTTTGACGGAAGGATAAGTCGTATCTTCGAGTGAAAAAAAATGTATAGAAAAAAATTATACAAAATGTATAATGTCAGTATAACTGACGCAAACTCGAATTTGGGCAAAGAAATTGAAAATCCATATTAATTTACATGGGTATAGCTAGAGAAAAACGTAGGGGATTTTGAAAATATGAATTTTTGTGTAATTGGCAAGCATTTAAAGTAAAAACTCAATTTTCGACAGGAAAAAAGTACAATAATTTGTTAATTAATAATGTTATAATTTACTCATGGAAAATCCCGTGCGTGAATTTCTTCAGGATATGATTTTAAAGATGTGCTCAAAATTTGGAGTAAATAGAATGAAAATTGTTAGAGTTATGCTGCGTGCCGTTTTGGAAAATTGTTCCGAGAAAAACGGTCGACGTCTCGCACACGTGCTGGCCACTGCCACCGCAGACCCACGCGGGGCTGCGAGCCTTTTTTTTTTACTGATACCAAACTTTTTCCCCTTATTCTATATGGTTCAAAACGTCTCTCAAGCCAATAAAAAAAAAACAATTTTTTGTCAATTCTACAGTGGTATTGCCCCTTAAGGGGCACTGCTGCCGTGGGCCGGAAAAGGGCCGTTTTTTTTTCAATTTTTCTTGTCTACTAGATTATTTACTTGGCATCTGAAAAAAGGTGTGTTATTAAGCATGCGTTGAACTCATTTCGTGTAAATTTTTATTTAAAATAAATAAAAATCAACAAAGTTATCGGGGTATAATAGAGCCTCTGTTTAAAAAATGTGGTCCAACGGTCGAAGAACTTGTCGATGGTTGGTTTGAAAAAATAAAATGATAAAAGTTTTATAATCTTTATAAATGTAGCTTTCGTTGTACGAAGCCGTTTTCTTGACTAAAAAATAAAAAAATAGCGGGTGTTAAAAAAAGGGTAATTTTGGCGAAATTTTTACTTATATTCGGTGGCTTACTAGATGTAAAAAAGCGGCTACGTACACGATAGCTACAGCAATCACGGAAAGTGTGGTTTTTGAAAATTTAAAATGGGACAATTATAGCTAGAGTTATGATTCTGGCCAGGTGAAGAAAAGTCATTTTGAGAAAAACGCGATTGATAGTTTTAGTATAAGTAAATCATTGCTCTACCTGCTCTCACTAAATCGTCTGTAATTTGGTCAATTTAAAAATTTCATCTCGACATTTTTTCACACATTCTTTTTGAATATGTACCTGACTCACAAGGAACATCCCTCAGGTGACACCCTTCGATTTTGTTGAAATTTGGATATGTTATAAAGCACCGAAAAGTAAGCGATACGTATTTTTTTTATCGGCGGAAAAACGGTTTTAAGGGGTGAAACGAACCCTCGAGAATAGGGGTGTTTTTCGTTTTTCGTTTTTCGTCGATAACGGTATCGTTCTCATTTCCAATGTATAGTGCACAAAAAAATAAACATTGTTGCAATTTTAATTTTTTTAATATCTCGTACCGTTAAAACGTTATTGACGAAAAATGAAAAACGTCCCCATTTTTGAGGGTGCGTTTCAGCCCTTAAAAGCGTTTTTCCGCCGATAAAAAAATACGTATCGCTTATTTTTCGGTGCTTTATATTTAACATATCCAAATTCCAACAAAATCAAATTCCAACAAATCAAATCAGAACACCTGAGGGATGTTCTTTGTTAGTGAAAATGCAAAAAAGTCCATTTTTCTACCCGTCGTAATTATACTTCTCTCTCTCTCTCTCTCTCTCTCTCTGACATAAGTTTGAGCTTTATTCCCCTTGATGCTGCATTTTTTTATCTTAGGCTGCTTAACTTTGGTCAAAAAAGTAAAGCCTTTTGGCGGAGGCTGGAAGTTCTCATATCCAAAGAGTACGACAGAAATGAGTCTGTTTCCTTCGAATTTCTGAAAGCTCCTTCTCGCCACGTCATACCTATAAGTATACTACGCTGGACATAATGAAGTATGCACTTTGCCATTTAGTTCGTATTGTCCTTAGCGTGCTTTATTTTCTCCATTACTCATTCATTCACCAGAGAACCACGGGACCTACAAAATTTGATTGAGTTGGTGAATTAATTTCTTCACCACTCTATGTTCTTTGATAATTGATGATAATTGTCCAATCCCGTAGATAATGTAACAAACGATTTTTTATTATTGTCCGACATTCATTTATTTCAATAACAAAAACGATATTGAAATTCATTGACGACACATTACGTTTATATTTACTATTATTTTGCACAATACATGCATGTAATATATTGAGGAATTTTTAATCAACATTTCACCATCAATTATCACAACTTTGTTGAAATTACTCGCGCGCGTACACGACTATACCGCGCCCTGTAGTAATTGATCACAATTCATTATTACACACATGACCCCGATCAATTTTTCAATTGCATCAAAAATCCGTGTCGAGAGTCGGTGAATTAATTGTTCAAAATATGTCAAAGAATTTTCACTTTAAACGGATATGCTTTACTCTTCGGTGTGAATTGTTTTTTTTTCGAAAGAGTTCATTGCAGTTAATGCAATTAGTAGAATCTTTCCATTGTATATTACATACGTGTGTGAATGAAGTAAAACCATTTTTCTTTCATTCTCTCGGTCTCCCTTTTCATCTACGGCCGGGTAGTTTCATACTCTGCGGCCCTATTAAAGTCGGACGCAAAATTTGCAAGTGCGGTTATTCTGGTTGGTGATTCCGCATGTGGGGGATAGATATCCGCCTACGCTGAGGGTGAAAATAGAGAGAGAGAGAGAGAGAGAGAGAGAGAGAGAGAGAGAGAGAGAGAGAGAGAGAGGGCTGGGACAGCGTAACTCTCCGTTGTTTTCGTCGTCGACGTCGTCGTCGTCGTCGTCGTTGCCTGGGAAAGTAGGTGTTGTCGCGTTGCGGCTATATCCCAGGAAATTAATATTGCAGACTTAATTTTCGGCAGTCTCTCGGTGTGCAATTTTTTAATACATATATATAGATACACAAACCCACAACCCCCCCCCCCCCACACGCGCACACACACACACACACACACACACACTCACACACACACACACACACCCACCCACCCATCCACCCACACCCACCCCCCCCACACACACACACACATACACACACACCACGCGCGCGCGCGCGCGCACGCACGCACGCACGCACACGCACGCACACACACACACACACACACACTCACACCCCCCCCCCACACACCACGCACACACACGCACACACACGCACGCACACACACACCACGCACGCACGCACGCACGCACACGCACGCACGCCCACGCACGCACGCACGCACACGCACGCACGCACGCACGCACGCACGCACACACACGCACACGCACACACACACACACACACACACTCCCCCCCCCACACAAACACGCACACGCACACGCGCACACACACACCCACACACCCCCCCCCCCACACACACACACACACACACACACACACACACACACACACACACACTCCCCCAAACAAACACGCACACGCGCACACACACACACACACACACACACACACACACACACACACACACACACACAAACACACAAACACACACACAAACACGAACACACGCATGCACACGCACATGTGTGCATATATATATCCATTGCCGGCGTTCATTCGAATCGTACAATACACGTGCTACACAGGATCCTACAATGTTTTTTAGGTCAGCATGAAATTGTACATGTGGGCAAAAGACCGTGAAATAGAGATGTCGTGAGAGCTATATATATATATATATATATATATATATATATATATATATATATATCCAACTTATAAAATACGATTCCTGAGTGTAGCCAACTAACTATAAGCAATTGAGGTAGTAAACGCCGGACTCCGCGAACCAATTTCGATGCGGTTTTTACCTTCATGTACCAAGATTTATCCTGGAAAGGCTTTAGGCACTAGGCCCTGAAAACAGGTCAATGTTCAATCTTTTTTTCTGATGAAAGTATTGGGATGACGAGGTCGAGATTTTACACACAATTGATACACAGTCCTGCACAAGTTTAAATCTTTTTTGTATTGAAAAATAGTGATAAACCATGGAGTTATTTAAACAAAGTGCCAGCGCTGTTGCGTGACCAATCGGTGTGGGTGGTTCTTGCAACGAGGGGGTTGAAAAATAAATAAATATGCTTTTAGTTTAATAATAGAACTGGCGGATAACAGGATATTTTGATGATATTTTGTGAATTACGAAAATGCAAAGTTGTAGCATGAGTTCGATTATCACCCAAAAAATCGTTCATAATTTGAAAACAAAATATGTATACATGTATATATTTATTAGATTTGATTAATACCTAACGCGCAACCGGAGAGAAATAGTTGGCTCTTTTTTATTTCCGAATGATTTATTTCCGTTTTTCTTTCAATTCTTGCCAGGTAAAAAAAAACTTCTCCCTGCTGTAATTGGTTTTTCCGTAACTAGTTTTAGGACAACGTGACAAAAATTCAATGCTTTGTTCCTATCGTTCGAAATTGCTTGGCTTGCAATAATCTGATAACACAGAGATATATATTTCCTTTCTCTCATCCTATTTCTCACCCCCTCTCTCTCTCTCTAGCTTGTCTTCTATACACAAATACATACATAGGCAGAGTGAGAGAGATGAGAAAATCGAGAGGAAGGTTTGGAGACGTGCGGTCCGTTCTCGTTGCCATTTTAGCCGTTCGTCTGTGCTGTACATGGATGAGATTCGTTACGGAACACACGCGCAAAAGCGTTCGACATCCCTCGATTTCGTCGTTATACGCGTTTCCTATAGCCGTCGAGGGCCAATAGCCGATACAGCGATTGCCAGAGCGAGCGTGTTACAGCCCATAGCAAACTATATAGGCTTATACATGAAATTTTACCTATATATATATATATATATATATATATATATATATATATATATATATATATATATATATATACACACACACATATCTATATGTGTGTGGATATGTTGACACACGCACATATATATATTTATATATATATAGTTCGAATCTCGACGCTAGTTGAACCAGTAAGCGGACTATAATAATTCACACGCGATCGTACGTCGATAATCCCGGTAGCGATTTCGGGCAAGGCGCTATACGACCACGCCGCGTATATTTCCACCTGTATGGATGGGAATATCGTCGAAACCATCGTTTATTCTGTATGGGTTAACCTGCCACTGCACTATCAGCGCAACGATTTTCACGCATTGAATGAATTTGCACATTTTAACTTGGCGCTAATCTCTATTTTGAATCACGTGGTTGTATATAGAAAAATAAATCAATGAATGAAAAAATAAAAAAAGAAATCAATGAAAAAATATATAAATAAGTACATAAATGAATGAATATACATGGATGCGTATATTCTACCGGAAGTCAGTCCGGGGTTCCGTTTTGAGGGTTTAGACCTAGTTGGAATTTTTAAAACACATCGCTTCTTGTATTCTGACGGATTCTCAAAAAAAAACATTTGAAAAATATTCTCTCAAAATTTTAAGCCGATCCATTCAAAATTGAGGGAGTTATGGATGTTTGTAGGTAGGTTCCGCAAACCGGCGAACTTTAAACGCGTTTTTTTTTTGGATGACTTTTTCAAAATCGATGACCACGATATCCCAAAAATCACCGTACCAATCAGCTTGAAATTTTGCAAGCTTCTTTCACATGTCAGAACGCGGTGCTTTAGCGAAAGAATTTATTTTTCGATGCATAGTTTTTTTTTTATCAATGAATATAGAGTGCCTTTTGCACCGAAAATTGATCCTTTCTCGTTGGACTGCGGCCATTTTTTCAAAAATCAATATTTCATCACATTTTTTGTCCAAGCACTAGATAATTTTGTGCAAACACTAAATGCGTTTGATTTTTTGTTATTTCGGGTTATTTGTTTCCCAACAGCAGTGGTCACCACG
Source organism: Ophion obscuratus (assembly GCA_964007375.1). Classification (NCBI taxonomy): domain Eukaryota; kingdom Metazoa; phylum Arthropoda; class Insecta; order Hymenoptera; family Ichneumonidae; genus Ophion; species Ophion obscuratus. Next base: position 40,762,282 of record OZ023318.1, read on the forward strand.
AAGGACGTTTTTTGAATAGCAGTCTGCACAAACCATTGTATCTACCACATTTATAAATATGTTGAAAACAAAAAAATAATCTCGAAAAATTCTTAAAACCAGAATCGTCAATGAAAAAAAAAATGGCCAGCCTGCTTACGTACCCCCAGAAAAAAATCACGAAAATTTCTCTTTTTTCCGACCATGAGGTAGGTGTAGCCCGGTTATGGTTCCGGTCTGATCATTCTTGACACTCCGTGTCCTGCTCGCAGCTTTAAGGAGTACAGCCACATTAGAATTTTCAAAAAATCAATTTCTTTTCGCTAAAACGGTGCTTTATCATCATAAGAATAAGTTATTATTCGATTTATAGCAAGAGATTTTTTATTCACCGACTTTGAGCGTATAACGTAAGCCCACATCTGGCACGGTCATAGAGTACCTAAACTTTGAAAGCGTTTTTCTCGAAACAGATTTTTTTCTAATTGGCATGATACAACTTCAACAATTTTCACTCGATTTACTTCAAATTTAAAAGATATGTTTCTAATTGCATTTTCATTCTATGGGTAGCTTTATACGAAATTTTTCACTGAAAATTCATACAAATACCTAAAACTCAATTCAAATACCTACAACTTTTGAATAAAACAATATTTTTTAATTCCGTACGTACTTCTCTAGGTATTCTAATATAGATTGACGAGAATTTTTGTTTTTTGTTCTAGGTCAAAAATTGTGGATGCTAAATGTCACGCCGTGGAGCGCCTAAAAAAAAGTTAATAAAAGAAAATATTAGTAGTCGACCATTTAGTACATCAAAAAATTCTAACAGCTTGATATTCATACTAAATAGATGTGTAATTAATTTTATGAGTGAATCACTTTTTTATGGGAAAAAAATTGTTAAATTCGCACATTATTTTATACCCGTTCCTGTGGCCTAACCCCTTAAGGGCTTACCACTGTAAACTTATAAAATTAGGTGATTTTCCGCGATATTTTTTGAGTGGAAGGACAAGAGGAGAATAATATTCAAGGATGTTTTTACTCATATCTTCAAGTGAACAAAAAAAATTCTATTAATTTACACGAGTATAGCTACAGAAATACGTATGGAATTTTGAAAACATGAATTTTTGTGTATTTGGCAAGCATCTAAAGTAAAAAACTCAATTTTTGACAGGAAAAAGACAACCATTTATTAATAAATAACGTTATAATCAACTCATGGAAAATCCCGTACGTATTTCTCTTCCGAATGTTATTTTAAAGATGTGCTCAAAATTAGGACTAGAAAGAATGAAAATTGTTGGAGTTATACAGCGTGCCTTTTTGAATAATTGTGTTCCGAGAAAAACAATTTAAAAAAATCAGCTTTTTTGAAAGTTCTACACTGCTGTTACCCCTGAAATCGAAAAGTCGAAAGAAAAATGAGAAATAAACGCTGTTACCCCCGTCATCGTTCTAAAATATACCATTCTTATATTGCCTAGAATCCTGGTGCGCAGGTAAAAAACAAAAATCAACAAACAGTGGAATTCTCGATCGATTCGATCGATCCGAATTCTCCGTTATCCAAATGAAAAACCAAATACGAATATTTATCCACGAAGAGTTGCAAGATTCATGCGTTGGGACGAGAGCTGCTGATTTGCAACGAAACGATATCATCGGGATATCGCCCGCTTTCGGTTGCACGTGATGGCGAGTCAAAGCACCACGGTGAGTGAGAGCGAAGCGTAAACTGGTGGACAGAGAGAGAGAGAGAAGAAGAGAGAGAGAGAGAGAGAGGGAGGGAGGGGTAGAAAAACTATACGCAGAACGCAGTAGAGCTTTCCCGCGTGGAAACGAAATAAACGAGGTTGGCTTTCGGTATAGCCCGTTGTTTGCGCACATATGTATATAGTTTATAGGCCAATTGGCATACATACCGGGTATCCCATTTTCCTCTTACACCTGATGTATCTCGAAAAATACTGCTCCGATGAAGTATTGAGTTTAATAAAACTTTGAAGGTTCAAAGGGGGACGTTAGAAAAAATCTTTTTTCGTCCAAAATTCAAAATGGTGACTTTTAGATAGCCGACATGTTTAAAAAAAATGGGATCGTGATTTTTTTCCACCAAAATATTTATCAAGCCAAAACTACTAACTTATGTGGGAAACGTTTTTTGATAACGTTAAAAATGACACAATTTTTAGGTTGGAATACCATTTTTAAGTCGAAGTGACGAGTCGCATAGACCTAATTCTAGTTTGGGTTTATGTGGTGATCGAACAAACCCAAACGAACTCACAAATTTACACTAGGGATGTTGAAGACCCTACTGATTCTAATATTGGTAGATGGTAAACATTCTTCACTCTACTATCGTTTTACTACGTTAAAATGCCAGTATTTACAAACATCAGAAACATCTCCGACTATTGACATTATTGTATCCGTTGGATAACGTGCGCCGCTATCACACCAGAAATTATTCGAAGGTCCAGAGAATCATTCATCCGACGTCTTCAAAAATGTATCGAGGTTTACGCCCATCACTCCGAACATTTGTTACGATAAATTTTCTGCACAAAAAATTCAATTACATTATTCGGATATTCTTACTGTCAATGCCATCACGATTTTCTGTTTTTCTACACGTGTCTTTTGGTGAAAAATAATTTCAAGGTCATGATATCATAGGTCGTTGGAGGCGTCTGAATATCAGCTACAACGTCTTAATAAAAAAAAAATGTGTTCCCATTTAAAAAACCATTGATGACCTTGAGATGGCAAAAACTATGACCTTGACAAAAATGAATTTTTCACTACTGTATCAGCCCTTCGAAATCAATCAAATTACCTTGTGACATTTTTTTCGGCACTCCGAAGGCAACGGAGATATTTGGGGTGGTCACGTTAAATGGTCCACCCTGTATATATATATATACACCATGAGGTGAGAGTGACCATACGGAAAGGGTGATTTTTACCCCCGTCCCCGGTATCCCATACACACCCTTGCTCGTCCCGGCCGAGAAAAATGAGGAGGATTCGCCTACAAATGTCAGCGATTACGACGAGGAGCGGAGAGGCAGCTAGAAAAGCGGCTGCCGGCATACATGATTATTTACAAGCCTGTTAAGGGCACGTGAGTGAGATACCAGACGAGGCCTGTGCACTATATACACATGCAAGACTCAATGTGCCACCCCCCCCTCCCCCCACACACACGTATCCAGATATATACGATAATTGGGCTCTACCATAGTACATTTCAGATTCAATTTATTCCGATCTCGTTTTCAATTAATTCTAGTCCTATCACATCTGCAAGCCTATCTATACAGACATCTGCTACGACTGCCGGTTTGCTCTGAATGACTAATCGCTCGGATAGAAATTTCGAGAGTGAGAAAGAATTACATGCGGCTGCAAGGACTTGCAGTATTCATCGAAATTGAGGAACGATGATGTGTACTTGAAGCCCAAAAAACAGGACGATATTCAATATTTTTTTCTTATGAGAGTATCCGCATGACGAGGTCAGCATTTTAGACACAGATACTACATGGTGTTGACAAGTTTGAGTTTTTTCTGTCGTAAAATGTTGATAGGCGATGTCGTTGTTATTATTTAAACAAAGTGCCTGAAATGATGATTTTCATCTGAAATGAACAATAAAAGAACTTTTTTTTAGCATACGAATAAAAATTTCGTCTGTCCAAATACTTGTTTGAAATTTTGAGTTTTACGAAAATGGCAAGTAGGTAAAAAGAAGTTCCTTTTGTTACGGCAAAACTACGTTAATAAGTTGTTATTGTCAAATGGATGAACATATGAAAAAGTTGTCCAGTCATACGATGAAAAATGTTACGAACCATGCTCCGACTAAAAATGAAATTAATCGGATGAATAGATTCTGAGGTGGGGTCAAAGTGGGAACAGTGTCAACAGTGGGTACACTGAAACTTTTTTTCTCATAATATGCTGTCTTTTTTAATTAACGTTTCAATACTTTACTGCACAATACTCCCCATTGTATAGAGAAAATCACTCCATTACCTACAAGTGTACAGTGGATCAGGGTAATTTTCTTCAAATTTTGCTTGGTTTGAAATTTTGTTTGATTGTGAAATTAGACATGTTTTACTGTGTACACCCCCAATTACACAGTGGATCAAATCCCATTTTTTTAAAATGGTTATTATCTCAATATCTATTGGGTTAGGCCGTTTAGTGTCTTTCAACAAAATGAAGCTATTGAACACACCTCACGTTTAGTCAATGTTTCATTGGGATTGTGTAAGCGGTTAGGCAGCTATAGACCTCTGAAAAAAATCAGCCATTGATCTCACTCTGACCTTATAATTAAAAAAGGTAAATAGAAAAGGGTAAATCGCAGGGAGACGGTTCGATCTAGCGCAGTGGGCGATCTAACCCATAAACGTCTAAAAAACATTATAACTCGGTCATTCCGTTAAATTGAAAGATTAAACGAACTTACCTTAAGTGAAGTTCAATCTTAATTGTATGTAGCGCCTCTTCCGAAGATCACTGGTAGTACCCTTTCTACTACAGATAGCACCACAGGTTTAAATTTAGCAAAAAAAAAAACAAAAAAAGGAGCCCCACTCTCAGGTCTCCATCCGCTTCGTCTCCGATACTTACGTCATTTCTTTAAAGTAACGTGCCGTAATTAGGGTTCAACTTGTTGAAGTATGGGTTACTTGGGCGGGACTGATCTTCGGAAGAGGCGCTACATACAATTAAGATTGAACTTCACTTAAGGTAAGTTCGTTTAATCTTTCAATTGTATTTCGCGCCTCTTCCTTCAGATCACTGGTAGATGTTTAAAGTATGGCACGTGTTTTTACCAATTGTCTGTGACGAGTCGTTAAATCATTATTTGTAATTTATTTATTTTTTAATTCTTTCCAACACAGTTGTGGCGAATATGGTATTATCCTTTACGAATTCTAGATCGTAGAATCGTGTAAACGTCCTGGACGCTTCAGTCCAGCCTGCTGTCTTTTTTATTACGTCTATGTTGATGCCGCTCCGTTTTACTGATGACGTTGACGCCTGTCGTGTGCTATATGCTGTGAAAATGCTGGTGTCGATTCCGCATACGTCTAGTAGTTCTTTAATCCATCTACTGATTGATTGAGTTGATACTTCTTTATGAGGTTTGCGATAAGAGAGAAGTAAGTTTTCTGTATCTCGTCGGATATCCTCTGTTTTTTCTAGGTAGTTTTGGAGCGTCGTGGCCACGCAAATCTTGGAGTTTTCAGTGTACACCGGGAGTATTAACGTCGGTTGTTTTCTTTGTCTATGGGAAGTCTTAATTCTCCCTGGTATTTTAATCTCGATTTTCTCATCACGTTTAGTAATATCATGGATATTTATTGCGGCAAGGGTCTGCATTCTGTGTCCGGTTGTTAAAGCGAGTAACATGGCTGTTTTCATGGAGAGTTGTTTAAGTGAGAGTTCTTCATTGTGTGGCCATTGATTGAGGAAATCCAAGACAACTTTTGGGTCCCAAGTGTCATTATATCGTGGCTTAGGTGGCCGTTGATTTGCCGTTCCTTTACAAAAACGCTTAACGATTGGATTTTCCCCGACTTCGGGCCCCAACAAGAGCGATAGTGCCGACCGGTAGCTGTTGATCGATCCATAACCTAATCCTCTCTGGAATTGTTCTGTGAGGAATTTTATAATACCACCAATGTTGTACTCGTATACATTAAGATCATTGTCGTATGCGAATTGCCACCACTTTTTTAAAGGTGTCTCGTACTGACGGATTGAGGAATCAGTTAGTGATGATAGCAGTACGTCGATTGCTTCTGTGGGTAGACCTTTTAGGTGGTATGCCTGCCTGACACAACTCCTGCAACCAGGGAAAGCTGGCGCCAAAGTGGGTGGGGATCCCTGTCGATGGAGTGGATTAAATTAATGTTTGGTTTAAAAACGAGTGGCTTTGACTCTAACATGCTCATGAACATGGGGTACCAGGCCTGTGATGTCCATTGTGGGACTACAACTATACCTCTCGCACAATCTATTTTAATTTTCCTCAACATTTTTAGGATTATCGAAAAGGGGGGGAAGGCGTAGAAAAATTGAGCGGACCAACTTTTTGTGAAGGCGTCGATAGCCACAGCTCGTGGGTCACTCTTCCATGCAAAATATTTTTCACATTTTGTGTTGGATCTACTGGCAAAAAGATCAATCTTTGGATTCCCAAAGGCCTGGCGAATTTTATTATAGGCTTCATTTGCGAGCGAGAATTCTGTCTCAGGCTCCAGTTGTCGAGATTCTTCGTCAGCAGTTGTATTTTCTGACGTCTGGATGTATGACGCAAAAATCCAGATGTTTCTTCGTTCGCACCATTGCCATATTTCCTTGGCAAGTTTACTTAAATTCTCAATCTGTATGCCTCCCATTCGATTGATATACGAGATTGCTGTTGTGTTGTCTATTCGGAGCAAAATATTGCAGTTTCGTTGAGATCTCGCTAGGCACTTCAGTGCGAAAAAGGCTGCAGTCAACTCCAGGACATTAATGTGGAGTTTCCGTTCTTCTCTGGTCCAAAAACCATTAATTCTCTTTTTCCCCAAGCAAGCACCCCAACCCGAGAGGCATGCATCGGAGAAGATTTCCATACTATAGTGGAAATTATTAATGGAATTGTCGGCGATTTTAATGCTATTTATCCACCAATTAAAGTCTTCTTGGAGTCTCTTGGGTAACCTCATTTTCTTTTCGTAATCACCATCTGCTTCCTCTAGTGCTAGGAGTTTTTCCCGTTCAAAATCTTTTAGGTATACCCAGCCGTACTTGACGGCGTGGCAACAGGCGCCAAGTGATCCAATGAAGGATGCGAATTCTCGGATTGTGCATTTTTGTGTGCGCTGGAATTTCTCAATTTTCTTTAAGATTTCGATTCGTTTGTCCTGCGGAAGTGTTAGCTTCATCGTGTGAGAGTCAAGTATAAACCCGAGGAATTTGCACGTTTCTGAGGGAATAAGTCGGCTCTTTTCTTTATTGATAATAAAGCCTAGTCTTTCCAGCACGAGAATGCTGGCGTGTACATTTTGGAGACAGTCGGCATAGGACTCACCAAAGAGGAGGATGTCGTCTAGATAAACAACGGATTGGTAACCTTTTTGTCGGAGATGTGTTATTACCACGCGCATTAGTTTTGTGAAAGTATATGGCGCCGTGTTTAACCCAAATGGCATGCTCATAAACTCATAGAGTTGTCCCCGAAAGGTGAATCTCAAAAATTTTCGACTATCTGCGTGAATAGATATTAAATAATATGCGTCTTTTAGATCAATCGACGCCATTAGACAGTCTTTATACATGAGATCTCTTGCTGTTCTGAGATCCTCTAGTTTAAAATGTACTGTGTCGATAAACTCATTTAACTTTTTTAAATTTAGGATTAGTCTCTTTGTACCGTCTGGTTTAGGTACCAGGAAAATGGTTGAGACGAATTGATCCGGGTCAAAATTACATTCTGAGACGACTCCTTTCATCTTTAGCCCTGCGATCAGTTCGGGGATGTCGTGCAACTCGCTTGTGGACCACTGTGGTTCTGCGGGAGCCAGGATTTGATAGGGCAATATTTTGAAGGGAATTTCATACCCGGTAACCCAGTTCAGAATCGTGGCATCGTTAGAGATCGAAGCCCACGATTTTTAAAAAAGTTTTAGTCGCCCACCTGGCAGACTTACACTGCTTAGCGACGCTTGTAGAAGCTCCGGGGTTGGTTTTTCGAGCTTGTGCTCGAGTCCTTCCTCGATCCTTGGTAACTGTTGTGAGGTCGTCTGTTCCAGGATTTTTTCTTCGCCTGCCCGCCCCCTCTGAACTGGGGTTTCCATGTTCTCGTTCGGGACGGCCCCCCCCCCGTTTTTTGATGACTTGACTAATGATTTTTCTCTTGTTTTTAATTCTTTACTCGTTCGTTCTAGCGTCTTGGCAATCTTTATCTGTTCTTCGATATCCGTTTCGAACAGTTGTGCTCCGATCTTTGTCATGTTTAACGCTTCTTTTATATCTGGATTGAGGTTGGCTAGGACAAGTGCCCTCCGCGTGAGGGATTCGTCTCGATGTACCTCTGCGATTAGTCTTGCGACATCGCTGACTGTACTTATGAGCGATAAATCGGCGTCAGTGCATTGTACTACCTGCGATAGGACTTGTGTCAGCGCCGTTAATTTAGTTTGTTTCTCAACCATTCGAACGTTTCTGTTCACTGCTCCTTCGGGTAGACATGCCTTCATCGCCAAGTTGAGAGCCGGAGCGTTTATCTTTGGACAATTTTTGGGGGTCGCATATTTCTTTAGAAGGTCCTTTTGTTCCTCGCTTGGTAATCCATTTTCAATTATTTCTGTTATCCGCAGTGCTATATCTTCTTGGATAGGTGGTCCCTGTGTTTTTTCAGGGTTTAGGCGTTTTCCAATGGCCTCGAGGACGGCTTGTGTTAGTTCGACCGTTTGCTTTTCTTGGTTACTCTTTGTTCCTGTTGACACCGCCAGTTCTGCTGTCTGTAAGGCTGCTGGTGTTCTAACCGGTACGGCATCTTGGTCGCCGGTCAGTAAGGCAGGTTCCGTGTTATCCTGTACCAGCGTCTGTGTCTGGACAGGTGTTCCTGGTCTAGAACTGTTTTTTCGTTCTTCTGCTGTTCTTACTGCTATGAAGCTGGCCGATCGTGATCTGTCACGGCTTTTTGAGTAGCTTCGTTCACGATGTCGATGAACGTAGTCGCTGACCGAGTCGTACGATGACTCCGATGAGCTCTTGGAGCTCGAGCGGCCTGTAACAATACAAGGAGAGGCCAGATTTTAGCCGTTAACCCTTGTGTCACTACATCGTGTGACTTTTTCTGACTCCGTGGATTCTTATCCTGGACAGATATGTAATTGACCGAAGTACCTTCTTGGACGCGTGTCTCAAGACATTTTGTTTCTATTGCGAAATCTTGTATCTCTACGTGGCTGAACACAACGCTTGTCAGATCGTCCGCTCTCAGAGACTCGTGTCTCATCAGAGAAAGCAATACAAGGCGTTCATAGCCTTGCAGGCTTATATAGCCTCTTGGCTAGCCCCATTTTTTGGCCCATTTGCGAAAGAGAGGACTCAGGTCCGATCAAGAAACTCATGTTTCCTTGTAGGCATCTTTCTGACTCTTGTCAAGTCCGCCATTAGCCTCGTATTTGCGTTGCACACGTAGAGAAATATCAAGACGGTTTTACTTACGTCGACTGCGACGATGTCTTCGCTTGTATTTCTTGAGTTTTTTCTCCAGTCGTCGTAGTCGTTCCTCCGTTGGATGTTCTTCGCGATTTCTCTTGTGTCCCATGTTTTTTGGCTTTTCTAGTCACAGACAATTATTTTAACCTGTTTGTGCGTTCTGCACAAAAAAAAGGAATGACGTAAGTATCGGAGACGAAGCGGATGGAGACCTGAGAGTGGGGCTCCTTTTTGTTTTTTTTTGCTAAATTTAAACCTGTGGTGCTATCTGTAGTAGAAAGGGTACTACCAGTGATCTGAAGGAAGAGGCGCGAAATACAATTTTCCAAAATCCTTGTTTCATGTTTAAGTATGGACCCTAGGCTACAAAAGTGCAATAGAAATCGTATTTTCAAATTTTCCAGCTTATGCAGATCCTTTAACCGCCATTGTCCATCAGTTTCAGACAGATTCCCATTTTTATGTCCACCTGGTAATATTTTCTGTTCCATTGCTCTTGATAAATACCCACACATTTTTTTCAATACCATTATTATTAAAACTAGCAGTTTTGTTTATAATTAGTACTATTGTTATCATAAATAATACCTTTTATGATAAGTAACATAAAGTTATAATAATTTATCATAGTGCCATAGTTCGTATAAGGTATATTAATATAATTTCATAATAATATTATTACATAAATATAAATATGTATTATATCATAATATAATAATAGAAAAGGTATATTAATATAATCAAAGTTATAATAATTTACCGTAGTACCATAAAGTTATAATAATTAGTACCTCATAATTAGTAGGTATAATTGTTATCATAATTATCATAAAGTTATCATAATTAGTACTATTGTTATCATAATTGTTGTTAATATTATCATTACTGTCGACAATATAATTGCGATTTTATCTATAACCAACTGATCGTATTCGATAGTGCCACATCCTAAACCTCCTCGCCGTTTCGATACCGAACAAGATATTAACTATTCGGAATAATTTTTTTTCTCGCCTTTACCTGGCAGTTTTTCAGGCGTTCTCCGAGTCAATCAACCGCGAAATATCGCAATGTTGATGTGGACGAATCTGACCAGGATGCGGCATAATTGCCTCGACTACTGATTGTGCTCGTGCGCTTCAGCACACATTTTCCGTTTGTGTATACGTATATTAACATATATCCGTACATCTATACAATATATACAGGGTGGGCCATTTTAGGTGACCACCCCAAATATCTCCGTTGCCTTTAGAGTGACGAAAAAAATGTCACGAGGTAATTTGATTGATTTCGAAGGGCTGATAAAGTGGTGAAAAATCCATTTTTGTCAAGTTCAAATTACCTCCTGACATTTGTTCGTCACTCTAAAGGCAACGGAGACATTTGGGGTGGTCATGTTAAATGGTCCACCCTGTATATATATACATATGCAAAGTATACGCATACATGTGAGTATGTAGCAAAACAAGTACCACGGTGCGCGGTGATGCTAATGATTTATGTTTTCGTCGATAATTGGAGTGACGAATGTACAGAGTTCATTACGATACGTATAAATAGAGCAAATACGATCGTAGCTCTCTACATGCATGTGTACCCACATTTATCACTTTTCTTTTCATCTACTTGGATCCGTGGAGATATATAGATATAAGAGCAGTGACACGGTCGGTTGGGCTCTGGACTGACATTCCCACGTCCCAGGTTGAACCCAGCCGGCACCGAGGGATTTTTCCAAACGCTCTTCTAGCAAACTCGGCCGTTGAGAATCATCTAAAAAAATGACAACCCTTTCCGAACATTAACTGAGGCGGTGTTGAAGGGGATGCGAAAAAAATCGGAATTTGGAGGCCGAATATGATTGGAAAAACAATGTGCTTGGGGCACAAGGGAAGTCAAGCTTGATAGGGCCAAATATGTGTCTATACAAGCGATCAATTATATATATAAAGGGTGTCTCAAAATTACCTGATATTTTAAATTGCGCACCATTTTTTTTGTGGCGAACATAGAGTATACTGACAGAAAAATTCTATTCATATGAACGAATCGCATTTATCTGATTTTTGTTTATTTGAATTAACTAGATTTTTCGTGGAATCAAATTTTTCCTATTGCATTCCATTATTGAAATTATTCACTTTAAATATATTTATTTATTCAAATAAAAAACATTCAATATTGTCCAATAACTAAACATTTATTTAATCCTAATAAAACTGTGGTTCGGTTTCATCTGCTTAAAAAACAATGTAGTTGAATCCACCAAATGGATCTACTTGAATCTCTATTTAAATTTGAATTAAATAGAATTTTCGTCGAGTCAACCATTTTTCTATTTGATTGAATGCTCTGTCTTTATTGTAACACACATATCAAAGAGGTGTGGGTACCGAGAGGGTGGAGAGAGAGAAATTATATATATATATATATAAACACACATATATATGAAGGTTCGATTCCTAAATAGGTGAAATATTTTCTTCCATAGAAATCATCTCAAAAAGCCAGGGAATGACGAATTACGATACAAAATCGGCGTCGTAAAACTCTCAATTAAGTATTTCGCTTTATTTTCGATTTATGAAATATTTTATGTATATATTACACTTAGATTTACAACATTGTAAGCAAATAGAGATTTAGTTGAATAAAATCTTCATTTATTCAATTTGAATATATTCAATATTTAAAAAGAACAGCTGAAACAAATAAAAAAATATCTTTGAAACAAATAAGATCGTAGTAGGCCGTGAGTCAAGGAAAACACCTATTTGATTTAAATAGAACCTATTTAAATTCAATATTTTTTTTTGGCAGTGTACTGATCTTTGACAACTGGCGTCAGGAAGTATTGAGGTTTAGTCATGGAGGATTACACAATCGAGCAACGTATAGAAATTGTTATTTGCTGCATTGTTACTGCATAGTTATTACAGACGAAGTTTCATGGTCGTGTTATCTCACGCCGCGGCGATGTGACTTGGCCACCACGATCGTGCGATTTGATGCCATTGGACTTCTTTCTTTGAGGTTTTCTGAAAGGAAAAGTGTATTCCAAGGATCCACAGACCATTCCGGTGCTCAAGGAAGCAATTGGACGCATCATTAATTAAATTGGTCCGCAATTATGCCAAAATGTTATTGAACATTTCGTCAAAAGAGTGAACGTTTGCAAACAGGGACGATGTGGCCATTTGTCGGATGTTGGGATCCACACATAACCTCCATGTTTGTACCTTCTCTCATGGAAATTTATGTATGTAAAATATATGCAGAAAATATATGCTACATATATACAGGGTGTCACAGAACTCAACGTTAAGCCGAAACGGGGTGACAGGATTGATTCTAACCATCATGAGAAAAATCCGAAAAAAAAATCTATCCCATGCAGTTTGAAAATTATGGGCATTTAAGAAAAACCTAGAAATTTGATCAAACTGTAACCATTTTTCGGTTATTGTGAAACAAACCCAAACAAACCCAAGTTTCCTAGATTTAAGGCTATTTGTTAAACTATGAATTTAAAATTTTCAAAATTTGTCTACTTTGAAAGGCCCTGCTTTATTTTTTTACTCCTTTATTTTTTTTCTGATTTTTCTCATGATGGTTACAATCAATCCTGTTACCCCGTTTCGGCTTAACGTTCAGTTCTGGGACACCCTGTATATATATATATATCGGTCGCATATATAGTGACGAAAAATAGAATAGTACGTATATATTCAGTATATATGCACCATATATATGACGCATATATGACCTATATATTTTCGATATATTTTTCTGACCGAAAAAATATATGCTACGTATAAACACTATTTATTACGCATATAGGAGGCATATACGACGCATATTTTTCGATATATTTTCAATCTATTTTTTTGTCAGAAAAATATATCAAAAATGTATACGTCATATATGACTCATATATGTGTCATATATGCGTCATATATGACACATACATTTTTGATACATATTCCTCACAAGAAATATATGCTGTGTATAAACACTATTACAGTTAAACTTAATAAAACTTAAAACCTAAACTCAAAAAAACTTAACTTATAGTTAAGTTTTATTTATAGTATAGTATTTTTATTTATAGTATTTTTGTTTATAGTATTTATAGTATATTTATAGTATACTTATAGTTAAGTAACACTATATACAGATATGCTACACATATCTGTATACATGTGGCATATATGTACCATTTATGCAGTATATATGTGGTATGTATGCAGGGTAAATGCTACATATATCATTGATATATGATAGATTGATATACAGTAATACCACGCATATACATCTCATATATAGAAACGTTACGAAAATTAGAATTTGGCATATTTATGCAACATATATTTTCAATATATTGCATACATTTCACATATATTACAATTATTAATAAAATAAATTTGCAGTATATTTTTGCGTATATAAATTTCCATGGGGGTTATATGGAAATAAAAATATTCCTACCTTTCAAATGAATAATATACGTTTTATTAATAAATTAAAATGTCAGGTCATTTTGAGACACCCTATATATGACGATATCGAACTACATAAAGATTTCTTTGCACTTTTCTGGAATACACGAATCATTAGATTTTTTCAAAAAGGGTTTCACTCAATTGCCCTGTTATTTTTTTTTTGTTTTGACACGTCGATTTCTCTTTTTTTTTTCATCATGTTCTTTTTAAAATGCCGTCTGATTCATCGCGCTCTGATTATTTTTCGATTTTTCACAGAATTGCAAAGACTGGCAATCGATTTTTGTTATTTTTTCCATAGATGTCCCTTTGCCTTCTTTTCGGTCGTGCGACATGCGAAAAGTTTGTCGCTGTACAATGTCGACGGTTTTCTTTTGATGAAAATTAAGGACTTTGGAGGAAACGCATGTGGAATTGCCATTTAGGGGGTGAAAATACATCGATATGAACTTTAAAATATTCGAAATCCTTTTTTTTTGTTGTTTTTTGGCCAATTGGTGGGTTCACTGAATCGCCTGTCACTCTTTTTTCTACTTCGATTTGGAACTTCGCTTTGTGCTTATCCTTTTTCCTCTGCACTCTGCTCGAACACACGAATCATCAGATATTCTAGAAGAAACATCGCTCAAAATCAATTGAGCGAGGACCCCACTGTGACAGGTCGAAAAGGTTGTTTTTTTCCGAAATTTTTTTCTACTAGATTTTTTCTTTGGGATTTGGAGAGTAAGTATGTTATTAAGCTGACATTGAACTTATGTCGTGTAAATTTTCATTAATGAAAATTGAAAATTAACAAGGTTATTGAGGTATAATAGATCCTCTGTATGAAAAATGTGATCCAATGGTCGAATCGATAACCCGACAATGGTTGGTCTGAAAAATAAAAATAAAAAAGTGTTATATTCTATATAAATGTAGTTTTCGTTGTACGGAGTCGTTTTTCGGAAAAAAACGTTTCACAACATGTCGCGCGTTCAAAAGAAAGTGTAATTTTGGCGGAATTTTAATTTATATTAAGGAACTTAAAAAATACTAAATTAAATTGAAAAAAAAAACGACATTCAACGATAGCTACTGCAATGATGAGAAATTTGGGTTTTCCAAATTGAAATTCGGAAATTGAAATCTCGTTGCATTACGTGCTGTCACTAAATCGTCTGTAACTTGGTCAATTTTTAATATTCCAACTCGAAAATTTATTCACCTACTCGTGAATATCTATCCCATGAGAAAATTAAAAAAAATGATTTTTTTAAAATGCGTTACAGTGGTATCCGCCTTAATTTTACAGAAATTATTACAGAGTCATTTTACCGATCTCCTAAAATACCACGACGTGAAGGATCTGCTGAAATTTAAAAAATACGAAAACTTTGAATGTTCAGAGTCGCGAGAGACAGGTAAGGGACCGTCCATAAATTACGTCATTTCAAAATAGGAGGGGGAGGATCTGGTCGTTGGATGACGATAATGATAATTGGATTGTGACGATAGGAACGATAGGATGATTTCAGGGATGGGGCGGTACAAATCAGCCAAAATCGATACCGTAATATATGGACGGCCCCTAAAGAGAGAATGACTGCGAGAGACATTAATTGCTTGACCGAAGGTAAATAAAATCACTACGGAGGATTCCCCAAAAAAATACACAACCAAGATTAAATCCATGGAAACATAACAATAACAATAATAATAATGGAAAAAATAAGCAATAGAAATATAGAGAGGGCGAGCCAGGGGCTGGTGAGGGGGATAATAGTGCGGCAGAGAGAATAAAAAATGACAAGCCATCAAGGGAGCTCGTCTGATGGGGTCGTTTTCGGTATTTTTTCGCTTTTGCGAAGCTCTTCCTCTTCCTCGTCTCTGTTCCCCTTGGTCCGCGGCCTCCTTGGTATACACACGCCCGGCATTTTAAGCAGATTGGCCATACTTTCGAGCTCTTATTTCCCTGGCAATTGTGAGCGTTCGCCCGTGCTCTATGCGCCTGTACAAAATCACCCCAGCATGAACGTTCGCCCTGCTCGCCACCCTGTCTGATCGTGATGTGTCCCGCTTCCATCCGCTGCCTCCTCTCGCCCACGTCGGATAAGCGACAAGGAAGGTCCACGGCGAGCGAGCCATGCCGACACATCAGGCCACACCAGGCTCTCTCTCTCCCTTCCATACTCACGGGCACCCTTTCGCGCATCCCTCATCCTATCTCTCAAAAAGTCCCTTTTTTTAGTCCGCAGGATTTCCAGCCATTTTTTCCATTCCCACTTGGATAATGAGAGGCAATAAGGCAACGAAAAGAAAAAAAATCGGTGCCCGGACGATGGTCGGAGATTTTTAAATCAGATTGGACATTTTTATTTGGTAATCTGGATTCTCCTTGTTTCGGAGGAAAATTTTATGGATTTGAAACGATGCAAAAATTTTAAAGACGAAAAAAAGCCATGAAAAAAGTTGTCTGTTGGAAAAAAGATAAATGGACCAGCTTTTTAATGAGTATTTGTTTTTTTAGCATTGAAAATACTTTTCAAAGTGTATACAGGGCGTTAGGAAGGTCGATGCAAAGCCTTAAGGGGAGGTACCTGAGTATGCGGCGAGAAAAGCAGGTAAACTTCGGGAATTTTTATCTCAAAAACTAATGTTTCGATTGGATCTGGATTTTTTGAATGGGAAAATATGTACCTTGAGGTATGTTGAGGAATTGTTTAAAATAAATTCGTTGACTGGAAGCGATTTAAACGCGATTATCTCGAAACATAGTTTTCAAAGTCGGTGCCCGATGTATCTCGAAAACGACTTGTCCGATTTTGTCCAAATTTGGATACAATATTCTTCGATAGTTTTTCTCGTTCGCAACGTAGCATTTTTTGGAAATTTTCATTTTTGACGGAATTTCGACCGTTTTAATTTAACATTCGTTTTTCGTTCGCAATTTCCGACGATTTTGGATTGCATACACATTGCATAAAAAAGCAATGGTTCAATCGAATGAAAAACCCCTACGTGGCGAACAAGAAAAACTTTTGAAGAAAATTGTATCCAAATTTGGACAAAATCGGACAAGCCGTTTTCGAAATACATCTGGCACCGACTTTGAAAACTATGTTTCGAGATAATCGCGTTTGAATCGCTTCCAGTCAACGGATTTATTTTTAATAATTCCTAAACATACCTCAATGTATACATTGTCCAATAAAAAAAATCCGGACCCGATCGAAACATTAGTTTTCGAGATAAAAATTCGCGAAGTTTACCTGTTTCTCTCGCCGTTTACTCAGGTACCTTCCCTTAACCTCTTGACTGTGAGTGACACGTATAGGGGCAAAAAAAAGTCGTGCCATTTTTGTGTCATGACACGTATAGGGGCATTTGAAAAACAACCTATTTCTACTGCATCGATTCGATCCAGTAGAATCATGCCCCTATACGTGTCATGACACGATATCATGCCCCTATACGTGTCATGACACAAAAATGGCACGACTTTTTTTTGCCCCTATGCGTGTCACTCACAGTCAAGGGGTTAAGGGGGTGATAGGTGACCTCGTTAGGACCATATCTAACCTAGGTTACCTTAGTCCAAACTCTGAGGATTTCGAGTTATCACGGTAAGTATGATTTTTGGAAAATTTTCCAAAATTAGGTACTAACTCGTTCATAATGTTCAGATAATAATTGGCAGCTAAAAACTTATTTGCGTCTTAGCTTAACGTGTATTCAATCGAAGAACACCAATACAATCATCTGTATCTACACAACTAACTAAAGGGGACGTGTTAAATAATCAAAAACTTGTCAAAAAATGAAAATACCCCTTATGTTAATACTATTTTTCAAAAATAGCATTACCACAAGAGGTAAATGAGTTAGTACCTAATTTTGGAAAATTTTCCAAAAATCATACTTACACAGTGAAGGTCACTTCCACTTTTTTAAATGGAATAGTACATTTTTTTCAACCATCTTGTGGAGCACCTCAAGCCGCATGAAAAACATTAGGGGGTCAAAGTCGTTGAAGGTCATAAATATCTCGGAACACTACCAAATATTTGCTAGTGATCCGAGATATTTAGATTTGTATTTTGATATGCATTTAGTATTTAGATATGTATTTAATATTGTATTTCCTTTTAATAGGTGACCATGAATGACCTTGAACGACTTTGACACCCTAATGTTTTTTATACGCTTGGAGGTCCTCCACAAGATGGTTGAAAAAATGTACCATTCCATTTAAAGAAGTGGAGGCGACCTTCACTGTGCGTCAGCGCCTCGACCGAAATAAAAAAAATCGTCGCATTTGATGGCCCCTTTTTCTGGAACTTTTTTTCGTGACGTCGATAATTACCGAATTATTTCGGGTGGCAATACAATGTGGGATGCAATACAAAATTGTTTTGTATATTTAGTATTTTTTATTTTGGCATTACATATTTTTTATATTCAAATTTGTATTTTGGTATTTCAATACAGTTTTGTGAAAAACGATTTCAAAGATAATTACCTAATATTATAATTTGTTAATAATTTATTAGGAACACGTTTAGTTTAATATGCTTTATTATTATGACGTTCTTATCAATATATCAATTGGTGTGTTGTACATTAATTAATTCGTATGTTATATTAAGCATAATATATTGTTAACACTCAGTAATCTACAAATTATAGAATATTTCCTTATTTCACTGATAAAATTACGCGAAATATTTAAAAAGGCATTCCTCCACATGGGAAAGCACAAACTGCGCGAGTTGACCTCAGTAAAAGTGGGATTAAAGTCGCGTGTACGGACGAGAATGAAGACTCTGTTGTTGACGGCTTAGAATGGAATAATGACGACGCAAAATAATGCTTGTCAGGAATAAATTATCCGGTGCCGTGTTTGTGAAACACGCTATCGTTGTTCTTTCCCAATAATGGCGAACGGTATCTTTCCTGAAACGGAAGCAACCTCTTGTCTCTCAACGACATAGACGCGCCGGAAGGACGAAGAGAAATCGATGAGAGGTTAAGCACAGTCTTCTTTGAAATAGTAATAACGAGAGATGGAATTGAAAATGCGGCGTTGTCGATCAAAATTCATGTCCCAAGAAAAAACCTCGGCATGATGAGTTTGCGGTTAGGACAAAGATAGATGTGAGAAACTTTTGTAGCCTTATTACGAATTCCTTCATTGTCCCAATTAGGGGTTTCGGCATTCCACAAGACGAGTTTCATGCTCTCCTCTACTTTCTGCCCTAGATATTCATTTAGTTATTTGCAATTCAAGCACAACATTTGGGTTTGGATGTAACAGGATCAGCGGAAACTTTGCATCCCGTTTGCGGTTAGCGGACATCGTTTTTTTCTTTGTTAAATCTACGAACTTATCCGACCATGAAGGTTGTATTATAAGTCCAATTAGAAATTCGAGCAATTAGCTTCGATCGATCGCATTTATCGTTAGGGCTATTAAAATTTCTCGCTTCCAGTGTGACGATAAGGATACGCGATTAATGAGCCATATATACGTTGGTATCGAACCTTATTCAGGTTCAAACTATACACGGTAAGGGAACCGGAGTGAATCGCGACTGCTAATTGCAAGATAGCACGCCGGTCGCGGTCGACGATGCCCCGGGGGAATCACGAACGGGGAAACAATGTCGAGGAGGAAGTAACGGCGGGCTCGCGTGAAGGGTTCCTCCCGCGCTCCCCAACTTCGTCGCCTTGTTCCGTGGCAGCGGTTCGAGGGAAGAGCGACCCTAGGCGTATAAAGCTGGGATGCTGCAAGCCAGAGGCAAAGAGAGTAGACGCGAGTCTATACTCCCGAGGTACTTTAGTCTCTGTGAATGCGGATATGTACATATGAATCGATATGCAGAGGCCTCGAACTCGTGATCAAGCATTACAGAATATACAGATATCAGCATTCTGAACAGAAAAGTTCTCGACCATTTTTCTCTCGGATGCATCGTTAATTAGATATTAATAAATTACCGATAACCAATGAGACCCGCCCGCGTCGACGTCCGAGTGCGCTCGAGCCTATCCCGTGCGGCCCTGCCGTGGAGTGGGCGCCGCCCATCTGCGCGCCAGGCCCTGCGCGCCGTGTGTTTCTTCTAGGAGAAACTGCATATCTAATGAATGGTGCATCGTAGAGAAAAAAACGTTAATAACTTTCTGGTGAGAATTTCCAGATGCACTTAACCCGGAAAGTAGGAATTCGACTTTTTGTCACCCTGTGATTATACAGGGTGACGAGACAGGTAAAAGTGACGTCCATACCGCAAAGCTAGATGCCTCGTATGAATACCTATTCGAATCATCCTCATGTATATTATACGATCTTTTTTTCGTTGTCGAACGAAAAAGCATTTCAACATTTTTTTCCGAGCTTTCCTGTAGTGCAGGTTTTTATTTTTTCCTCTTTTGTATATGCACTTTCCACTTGGAAGTTTCTCAAAGCAATTGAGAATCATTTACACTAGTATGACTATTTTTGTCATCATCTGAACTTTAGTGACTGATCCGCTCAAGCCTGTTTCTTTAACCTTTGATCAAAATCTAAGATATTGACGTTAGTATTCAGTTGATTATTTATTTATCACTTGACAGTACACTTCATAACGATAACACAAGTAAAAAAAATTGCGAGGAAAGTACATACCCCCGGAAAATGCTTTTTTTTTCTCTGAAACTAAAATGATCGTGGACCATGGATGCGGATGATACGGATAGGTATTGATACGAGGTATCTAGATTTCTTTTTTTGTATGTGATCCGGGCTACCCTGTATATGTACATACACACACTCAAATTACAATATAATTCAGTATAGTGCACCATTCTATATAAATATATTCGAAAATTTATATGAATATATGCATATATATTATGGTATATATAACATAGTGCGGTTAGTCTTCATATACGTATGCGTACAAGCGCATCTCCGGTACATGTGGAGTTTTCGCGAGCTCAATAAGCTCGCACGTAGTCCCCGAGCCAATTAGGAGAACTGGGACGTTCCGGATATAAAACAAGCCTCGTTAAGCAAAAATGTTAAGTTTTATCTCAACTGGAGGGTTGCCAGCGTTTTCAATCCCTGTATAGTTATATCCGACTCCGTGACGCTGGGAGAAAAGCGCAGTAGAATGAAACTTTTCTCTCTTCGGATTTGCGGCTCTCCGAAGCGACCTTACTTTATTTTGCTTTTCCTCACGTTGCGACAATTCGACCAACGTTTGCACGCATTCTCTAATAAAATCGTTAATGAGTTTTCTTACGATCTGAACGCTTTGGTTGAGTATACCGTTTTGAGGGTTATGTCCCATGATATTTTCCCTTGTGGAGAGGGCGGACTACCTTTGGATAGTACGGCTCTTTACGCTTCTCGTACTTTTTCTGTTACGTCATGAAAACAATGGTGAAGCGAGCAATCTGGCTCGTTCAGCCGACTTTTTTTCCCATGACAAAGAAAGCAATAATTGCAAGCAGGCCCCCTTAAGGGGTAGGCCACTGTAGCGGGGGCAAAAAATAAGTTTATTTTGGGATTTTTTTTAGCGGGTCAATGGAATAAATAAAAATTCTGAAAAAGGTCCGTCATTGTACATATCATAAACTGTATGAACTATTTTTTTTTTCAAAGTAATATAAAAGAAAATGGCGGCTACACAGCTTTTCTTCGAAGAAGCCTTTTTTTTCATAGGCGCGCGGCCGGACCAACGGCACCTGCAATTTTTAATCTACAGTGAATAACATTTCTCTTTCGATTATACATGTGCATAGCTACAGAAGTATGTAGGATTTTGTTGATATATCGATTTTTGCAAAAACAGCGCGTTTTTTAAATAAAAGTTCAAAATTCTCAAAAAAACATCGTCCGATAATGGTTTATAAAAAAACAATGTAATATATCGAGAAAATCCTACGTACATCTATGCAGGATCTAATTGTGCATGTACCGTAAAAATTTCAAGTCAATCCGTCAAGATTTGTTCGAGTTATGAGTCCGGCCGACTTGAAAAAATACAGTTTCGAAAAAAACGCCTTTAACGGCGGGGTAAAGTTAATTCGGCGAAAAAAAGGCATGTTTTTAAGATTTTTTTTTGGCGTAACGAATAGTGTTCGTTTATTGAAAAATTTACATATAATAAAGTAACATTTGAACAACATTCTCCTAAATTTGCATTGCAAAATATTCAAAATTGAGCGAGTGAAAATTAAACCCAGAGGCGCCTCGAAAAAAAGTTGGTTTGCGGCGTGCACCATAACTCGCAACAGAATCATTTGAAACAAAAAAATCAAAAAGCATTTCTTAAAGGAGATGTTTCTCGAGGTAATGACGGGAGGATTTTTTTTCTTTCGATTTTTCGATTTTTCGTAGCATTTGGGAGCCAAAAACCCGATTTTCGCTAAAAAAAATCGGCTAATTTGTTGTTGAAAAATTAGTAATTATTAAAAAAAACAAAAAAGCTCTTGACAATACCTGGTGAATTATGTGAAGAAGTACTGTGCAAAATTTCAAAGCGATTGGTCCAGTAGATTTTGAGTTATCGTGCACACGGACTTCAAATACGACAAGTCTCAGAAAAACGGTTTGAAAAACGCAGAAGAGAAGAGAACGGCGTGGAGCAATAGACGCTTAAATACTCATAACTTCGTCAATTTTATTCCGATCGACTTGAAATTTTAACACAATATTCTTGATACATTATGCATTCATTTGAAAAATTAAAAAAAAAAAAAAATTTAATACTTTACCCCGCCCTTAAGGCGAGAAATCCCTTTAGAAGCGTGATACATAGGTATTTTTCGGGATTTTTTTTAGAGGGATTAAAATAATCTGATCATTTTCAAATTTGGGCATGAGTTTATTATAACCGACAAGTTAAAAAAAAATTTTTTTTTGGGATCACCATCAAAATGGCGGCATTATTAAGGGTCTTCGGACGCCTGTTTTTTGCGACATCGAAAAGTGCTGCAGTTGTCACTCTTTTTCTATTGATCTGAAAAAGATTTAATAAGTGTCATTCGTCTACTGACATATTAAGGGGAAGGATATACTTAAAAAATTATGAAAAAGTGCAAAATTGAAAATTTGGGATCCTTTTTACTCTACAGTTTGAATTTTCGACCATTTTTTCGACATGTTTGACCGACAAAAAATTACTTATTTACACGCTACCTTTCAAACTTTAGGTATATCCTTCCTATAATATTACTGAGAGTAACCTCCCAAAATTTCATCCAAATTGGTCAATAACTTTTTGAGCTGCAACACGAGCAGTTTTTGAAAAAATAGTTTCGAGATCATCGCGTTTAAAGTTTAGTCGCTACCTGACCGCATGCTGTCCCCGCGCTCTAGACTATATGCGACAACTCCGCAAATATTCAATATTTCGAGTTTTTCTTTGGTCAGTACATTCTTTGGGTATCATACTTTCGAAATATGTAAAATCGATTTTTTGAAGATTCTAAAGCGATTTCTCGCCTTAAAGTTTTCAGTACGGATTGCATCGGACTGAGAGGGGCTGCGCCAAAATTCAAAATATAAGTATTTAGACACTTTTCCCACCTTAATCCTTTGAGTATGTCATTTTTAAGGCATTAAACCATCTTTTAAGGAGAAAGAAAAAAATCGTTTTTTTGAAATTTCTACAGTGGCCCCTTAAATTTGCACGCCCTTTCTTGAGCGGGGCATCCCTTTGGCAATGGCAGACATGCAAACGGTCCTGAGGCTGTGAGGTCGCTTGAGCCCAACGTATGTGGCGGTTGGATTTTCAAAGTGGTGACACCCGTGGGACAATGAATAGCCAGCAGTCTTCCAGAGATGCATGAAATATCGCGTCGAGATGACGCCTTTGCTCTCACGAGTACACTCTTATGAGTCCACGAGAAACCCAGCGCAACTACTTCAGAATGTGTTCCAGATATGTCTCGAGAGCAGTGTAGCATTACACGTGGTTAGGGGCCGGTGTCAATGGGGTAAAACATTGATGGGTCTGCATGAGCTTGGGGACGAAAAAATAGGTCGTTTTACAATATTTTTGTCTTATGAGAGTGTTGGGACGATGGTGTCGGGATTTTATACACAATTCATACATAATTTTGCCAAATTAGAGTTTTTTTTTTTAATAGGAAAATATTAATAAGAAATTACGTTATTATTAATTTAGCTGATTTGAAATGAAAAATGAAAAAAAATAGCCAGCTGTAAAAAAATAGGCTATGGGTATATTGCGAAGAAATAAAAAATAAAGCATGAACCACCCGTTTATTTTTATTTAATTCATTCCAAATTCAATAGGGGCGCATTAAATTGAGTGAAAAGGGCAACGCTTTGGGAAGACAAAATTGAAATTTACGTATTTTCGCATTTTTTTCTGGATAGGGAGCATAAGGGAGTAAAATCACATTACATATATTTTCGACTTATAAAGAAAATATTAAAACTTCAATTTTTTTCCCTCAGCTCGATCAAAACTACGTGGCTTCGCTGAATCGTTGATGATTTCTTTTTTACTTCGATTTTTATCTTCATTCTCAGCTCATTCTTTTTATAATCATTTTCTATTTGAAATGATGCTCGATTCATGGAGGTCTGATGATTTTTCGATTTTTGACAGAATTTTAAAGACGGAGCGTCGATTTTCACCAATTTTTACATACATACTGCCCTTTGCCTCTTTTTCGGTCGTTCACAAGTACGCTTCCCGGGAAAACTAATTAAGATATCGGGATGAATCGAGTGGCATTCTTTACGTGTATCAAAATCCTTTCCAGCACCCCCTTAATAAGTCTTCCTGACCTAAAAAGGACCGCTGCTACAGCTGTTTAAAATTTCCAAATTTGTTAACTTTTAAAAAGTGTAAAAAACGATCGAAATTTTATTTTTTCACGTTTACACCATTACAAGGGTCTATTTGATGGGAATTGGACACCCCATATGTACCTTCGTAATTTTATTGTTATAAACGATCAATATTATCAGCTATCATAAGATCTGTAATTAGATGTATAATGGGGAATAATCATTAATCAATTCGTATTATTATAAAATATTATACTATTAATCACTTAAGTTGAATATTAATTAATTCATTCATTAATGAAAATATATTAATTTTATATTTTTTATTACATTTAATATGAAATTGGTCAATTATACTCATTTCACAAAAGTTTCATATTTTTTATGATCATCCTTTCAATATTAAAAAAATCTTATTATTAAATATACTTTTAACATCAAGACTCCCCTTCATTTCTAGGATTTATCACAAAATGATCTTCAATCAATATTCTGGTGAATAATACATGGTACATGTAGGGTCCCCCTATACTTATCTACGTATAGGGGGACCCTACACATACCCTCACATATCTGTACATACGCGTTTCGTAATAGAGTTTCGCCTTGTTAATTTCGGCTGCTTTAGCAGCTCGTAACAACATTTGGCCTGTTGTAGTACACACCAAAATTCTCTGCTTCTCATTCGTTGGGAACAATTCTTAACTGCTTACCGAAGAAACGCAAAGTCTCTTTAAACTTTCACGTACGGCCGCGACTCCGCGCGTATATACAAGTTTCGTCTACGAGTAGAAACTGACGTTTATACGTGTATATATACCACCAGTCTTCGACGAAACTTGCGACTTGGCTCTCGGGACATGTATACACATGCTTGTTCGAGAATACATTGAAAATTTTCAGCAAGGGCAACTGCTTCGTCCTGGGGGATTATGACGCTTCTTTTCAACCCTTCACCGATCAGACTGCGCACCCTCGTTTCGCGTGTATTCGCCAAATTCCACGCAAACGCGACGACCATTCTTGTTATTCGATCGACTTTTCGTCCTAGGGGAACCTCGCTTTTCGACAAAAGCATCAAGTCGGACATTTGAAAGCCGGAGGGCCCGAGACGAGGTCGATGGCGGAGAGCGATAGTCGAAAAGATACTTTTTTTTCTTCCCCCAATTGATTATTGATTCTGACTTTCATCGGAAAGTACCGAGTCTCCGCGAGCTGGAGTTTACGAGGCCCGCATAGGCCTAGGCCTCTGTCAAGTCGCAGGCGCATGTATCCATTTAACCTTCGCGGCCACGCATTCTGCCTATAACACACGGGTCACAGGGGGTCGCAGTGACCCCAGTCGTGTTTCAAACGATTGCCGCGTTGAGCGTATCGTTCCAAATGACTCATAAAAATTCAGGATATTAGTTCGGACATTCTAGAATATGGCATTCTCGGTATTACATTTTAATCGAATTTTAAAATGGCGGAAAAAAATCAGGAAGGGATCGATGCGTAAAAAAGACCTTTTTTTACTTAAAAAAAATCATAGCTCTTGCAATTTTCAATTTTTTCCATCTAATTTTGAGGTGATATTCTTAAGATATGATAGTTTAAGGAAAAAAATAGCCCCAGAGTGGACAATAGTTTTAGAAAAAAGATGCTCCACGATCGACCATAATGTGTGCTCACGAAGGCGACTCGTCTGCCTTCTAAGCACCGTTAGGAAGCAGAGCAGTCGCCTTGGCCGCCAGCAACTTATAGTAATTTTGGCTTAAAGTCGCGCTTGGGATCATACAATTTTTTATGCGAAAAATATGAAATATAGAATGTTGAAATTTCGTATGATTACTAAGCGATCTTTATTGAACATGATAATATTTTTTATATTTGACAAAACATGATTCTGGGAGTGGGAGGAGCCACGTATGTTGGTGCGCGGGCGAAGACATTCTTTGTTTGCGGAAGTCCTAAGTCCCGGGCAGGTGATCTGAAGCAAAAAAATCAAACATATTTTTACTTTGTACAATATTGTGTATGAGTTGACCTACAATCAAGCAGAAAAATTGAAAAAGAAAAAGATAGTAAGCAATAAATTGCGAAAATGTTTGGGAACAAAAACTTCCTTCCGATCGTTCACTATTTTTTTTAATTTTTCTTCTTGTTTCTAGGTCAACTAATACTCAATATTGTACAAAGTAAAAATATGTTTGATTTTTTTGCTTCAGACCACATGTCCGGGACTTAGGACTTCCGCAAGCGAAGAATGTCATCGCCCGCGCACCGACGTACGTGGCTCTAATGCTACGTTTCTCTTTTGGTGTTCTCTAATGACTGCTCAGTTAACATACCAAACATCAACATTCTGTATTGAATACTTTTCGCATCAAAAATTGGTGAAAAATCGAACATTTTTTGGCCAAACAAGGCAGAACCTTCCCTCAATGCTGTTGATTGTTTGAATCTGTATTTCTATGACTCAAATTGCTGACTATTTGAATACATGTTCTCCAATAAATGAGCCTCGAATCAATAATCCTTTGGTGTAATAGTTATTCGATTTCGTCATCGGCCAAAGGATAAAATGTCGAATAATTTAACCTTCGTTATTTTGAGAGTTCATAATTCTGTCGTTTCGAAATTTTTGCCGTTTTATATTTGCCATTCGACATTTTGACCCCCACCCCAAATACTTTTATTACCCACTGTATGTTGTACACGTACTCGCCAAATTTCACAACGATTGCACATTTAGGGCCCAGGAACACTTTCCCAAACTTGGACAACGTGCTTTGAAAAAACGCTCCTTCCACTCTCACCACCATGTTTCATCAAACTCAAAAAAATATAATCACGTTCAATAAACTCCGCCTAGTGAACATACTAAATTTCAACATTCTATATTAACTATTCTTCGCAAAAAAAAAATTGATGAAAACTGGAACATTTTTTGGCCTAACGAGAAACCTCCCTTACATTTTCATCCCCCGTCGAGACAGTCTCGATTTTTTGCTCCTCACTCGTATCGCAGCCCCGCCACGAGTCTCTCCTCTTATCACACGTGTATATCACCCTTACAAATATCGGAATAATCCACGCGGCTTCGTTCACCACAATGGAGGGGTTGGGGGTGGAAAAAAAGTCGAGAGGTTATATGTATTCAGAAGTACAAGGGTGGTGAGGTCGAACGATGGGGCTGTGTACGATAAAGATACGAGCTCGAGCTCACGTTCTTATCAATCGCATCTTTTTTCTTCTCGCTCTGTCTCTCATCGGCCCTCGTGGAGGTTACCGAGGGCAAGGAACTCTGTCGGCATTTACCGACCCTCATGGTTCCTTGGTGCGCAATAAGGGCATGATACCCTTCACCGAAATGGATCTTCAAGACCGTTCTCACTTTCGAACAATCAACACCCTTGTCTCAATTGGCTAACCCCCCTCCCCCCGCCACCTTTCTCTTCTTCTTCTTCGTCTTCCTCAGCTTCTTCTTCTTCTTCTCGATCTCGCGAAAATTCTCGGCGGAAAGATCCTGCTCGGGGCATATGTGGGCCGGCGCATTCAATCTCGTTCCTCCGTATCGCTCGATCTCGTGCACGTAAAAAAAAACGTACCCTAGAGCTCGATCGAATCGGATTTTCGGGCGAGAAAAAAAAGTGAAGAAAAATCGATCGACATCTCGGTGAGGGAGAGAATAAAAATCCTCTCTACCTCATCTGACCTTCCCGCGTCATCCATTTGGACCCAAAGCTTCTCTCGATATACAGACTCATCATCGGATACGAGCGAATAAAAAAAAAAAACGATTCCCTTTCACTCAATGATCGCGGAAAAAAAATTACGCTCGTGCTGTGGGAATCCTGCGGCCGGACGCAGACTCCCATTGACGCGGAACATTTTCTTTTCTTCTCTTTGTTCGCCGGGAAATTTACGTGCGTAACGTCGCCTGAAATCAAATCTCCGTTGCTAAATAACTTCGACAGTTATCGCACGAGTGGCTGCGCCACGGAACAACTCGAATAAATATATATCAATGAAGGGAGAAGTTGAGGGCTGATGGAAGACGTCGGCTGAATCGACGATCGAACTTTTTTTTGGCCGGAAATTCTTCGCTATCCACCGTTGAAATTCAATGTAACGAGAAAATACAGAAGTCGGAAAAAGTAGTTTGCGGAAAAACGAAAAAATAAAAGTTGCGGGAACCAATGAAAAAAAATTAACGTAAAAAATCTTTTGAAAAACAAGGTTTTATTTATAAACGATTGAACTAAAAAGTAATAAATAATATTTAGTGTATGCAGTTGAATAGTAAAGCTACAGAAAGACCCCATCCTTCTCCACTGATCGAAGGCGCAGGCAGTACATACTTAATATAACTTACATAACATAGAACTTTAAATAATGTAAATATTTTCTTGAAAGCTTGGGGCGTGAAACGTCATTACACTGGAAATAAAGCCTCAAGCATTTAGGAAAATATTGAAAATTTTAAATGTTATTTTTATCCGTGATCAAGGATGCGTTACTATTTAATGCTTTACTATTTAACTTCAGACACTCAATATTATTTTTTACTTTTTAGTTCAATAATTCATAGAAGAAGGCTTGTTTTTAAAAATATTTTTTACGGAATTATTTTTATTTTGTACTTTTGAGCATTAGAATTCGTTTAACCCTTGCCAATCACACCTCGAAAAAAATTACGTAAAAGTCATTTTGGGTGAAATTCACCTCAATCATTTTGCAATGTGATAAATTATTGAAATAAAAAAAAAATACGGCAATGTACTTTCAACTCTTTTCTACACGACCGTACTGATTATTTTCAAACAGTGTGATTTTAAATATGCCAAAAATGTCGCATTTTCCCGAATTTTCTGGAAGGTATTCCAGGTCAATAAACGGCTGGGGTATATTTCACTCGGTGTGACCATTAAGGGTTAAGTAGGGCTAGGGCTGTAGTACTTGCCAAGACAAATCCAATGAGCCCAAACACGACGGGACTACCTTGTTTAGTTGACGAGGTCCTATGGTCACCTTCCGGCTCCGTCGTCAGACCAGCTCCATGGTACCATATCTTTGCATTGTCACCGAAGTTAACAGGTATGCCCAACTTCAGTTTAATCGGATAACAGCAAATGCTTGAAAAATGGATTACAAATTTTGAGCCGGAAAGACATACGAACGAAGCTAGTTAAATAAAAACTTGTAAAAACAAAGGAAAAAACCAACAACAATAACTGGAATTCCTTTCGACTCTGACTGTTTTTCTTCAAGACGGGAGCCTGAATTAGAAGGTCCAAAAGCATTGTTTTTCGGGAATTTTTTTAGAAGGAAAAAAACAACTGGCCCAGTAAACATTGAGGTATCTTTTCATGTATATTTGAAATGTATAAAAAAAATCAACATATTACAATAAATCACTGCAGATTTATCAGCCTTGCATGTGCGTCTTGCCACTGCAGTCCCCAATCGGCGGGAAAGATGCAGCTCGTAATTCTTGACTGAACCAAACGAACCAATAAAATTTTCAATTGTCATATATTTTCCTTCTGGGTGAATTCAGAAAAAGGTGAAAAAATCGTGAAATTATAACTTTTCTCAAGTTTGAAAAAAATGTGTTAAAAAACACCTTAACGTGGTATAAAAATTATTTAAAAATACTTTTTCAACGACTTTTCAAATTCACTTTGAAGAGATTTTCATACTGAAGAAAATACACTGTGGTTTGATTCAATCGGTCGTTTAGTTTTTTTTTGCTATCACGCCCGCCAATTTGGAAAAAGCGTAAAAATGAAAACTGGAGAACACGCGCTTCAAAGTTTTCAATAGGAGGAAATATCAATATCAAGTATCAATCGCTTCTCTGCTTCCGGCCTTGTATCTTCGAAAATATTTACAATTGGCCTCTGTAACTTTGTAAATATATTCTTGCACAGTTTATCTATCGATTTAACGGCGGGGTAAAGTTAATTCGGCGAAAAAAAGGCATGTTTTTAAGATTTTTTTTTTGGCGTAACGAATTGTGTTCGTTTATTGAAAAATTTACATATAATAAAGTAACATTTGAACAACATTCTCCTAACTTTGCATTGCAAAATATTCAAAATTGAGCGAGTGAAAATTAAACCTCGGAGGCACCTCGAAAAAAGTTGGTTTGCGGTGTGCACCATAACTCGCAACAGAATCATTTGAAACAAAAAAATCAAAATGCATTTGTTAAAGGAGATGTTTCTTGAGGTAATGACGGGAGGATTTTTTTTTTTCGATTTTTCGATTTTTCGTAGCACTTGGGAGCCAAAAACCCGATTTTCGCTAAAAAAATCGGCTAATTTGTTGTTGAAAAATTAGTAATTATTAAAAAAAAAAAAGCTCTCGACAATACCTGGTGAATTATGTGAAGAAGTACTGTGCAAAATTTCGAAGCGATTGGTCCAGTAGATTTTGAGTTATCGTGCACACGGACTTCAAATATGACAAGTCTCAGAAAAACGGTTTGAAAAACGCAGAAGAGAAGAGAACGGCATGGAGCAATAGACGCTCAAATACTTATAACTTCGTCAATTTTACTCCGATCGACTTGAAATTTTAACACAATATTCTTGATATATTATGCATTCATTAAAACAAAATGAAAAAAAATTTTTTAATACTTTACCCCGCCTTTAAGGAATAAACAAAACGACGTTTCGGACCTTCTAATTAAGGCTCCCGCCTTAAATATATTTCATTTCATTCTGAAAAGTTTTGGTTGTGTTTGCCTGGAACCTGAATTCAATTGTACCTAAGTGGCTAATTGTTGAGGTATTAGGTAAATTAATTAGGAACCCCAGTGCAGCTCGTTGATAACAAGTAGCGCGCGCCCGAGCGTTGTACGTGACGTGGCTGGAGATACGTGGGACTTTCTAATATGAGAGACAAGTGCCGAGAACGGGATGCGAAGAGTGGAGCTCTTCTCGCGTCTTCTTCACCCTAACAACTCCATTCACAAGTGTGCCCACCCTCTCGCTACCCTCTCGTTCGTGTATAAATCCTTTCAGCGTTTCTACGCGTCCTCTCCTTCACGCTAAATCTGCGGAAAACCTTGAGGCGACAAATTCTCGTCTTTCCATCAGCGAACTCCGAGATTTGCTTTCGTAGAACCGGAAATGTCGAAAATGAAATCGCGACCTGTACATTTTGATTCCTTATGTCAAATAGCACGAATAAAGGGAACTGTGTGTTTTTTTTTCTAATTCAACTACATGGAAAAGTTAATCCACTCGAATTCAACGATGTTTGACGAATTCGTGTTCTTGCCATATATCAATTTTTTTAAATCCTGATGACCTTGACAACTTTGAAGAAAATTACCCTGATACAAAAGTTTTCATTGTAGCCAATGTAGCCTCCAAAAGCCTTCAAACTTGCGCAAATATTTTCAGATATGTTCAGATTGAAGGTTCAGATTCAGGTGTCTAGTTTTTCGTGGACCACTCTGTTCGAAATATATATATTTCGAAAAAAGTTATTTTGACTTCCATAACTATCTCCACTGGCGTTTATTGTATGCCTACGTGTAGCAGCCTAAAACTGCTCATTTTTGGGATTTTTTTATAGAAAATCTTGATGATACATTTCTACAAAAATTAGGTATAGGTAAAAGTATTATCTGAAAAAAACTCTGTAATTTTTTTGTGTAAAAATAGTTAATTATTATTGATTTACAGCTGATGCCCGGGAAGGCCCTCGTGAGAACGGCTTTTGCGGTGAGCAGTGCCTTTCTGAACTAGGTTATCTAATATAAAAAAATCAAACAGACTTCGTTGGTGTATTAGTTTATCGTATGATTAATCGAACAACTTTTTGAGATATCCATTTTAAAAAATGGCGGGTGTTCAAAGTAAGTCTTGATTTTTGCGAAAAAATGGGAATTTTTCGTTCATCAGGTTTTTTTTCCAATGTATACTTTCGATTAAGTATACATCGGAAAAAAATCCTATGATCAAATACTAGATTTTTGTATCTCGAAAAAGCCCTAAAATTTTCAGAAAGATCGATGCAGTAGTTTTTGACATATTTGGCTCACCCACTATGAAAACGTACTATAAAACGAGGTTAAATTGACATTAAGGGTAACTTTGACAGTTTTTGGGGCTCTATTAACAGAGCGCTAAAATATCGTTTTGACTAATTCTTTTATCACTTTTTTTTTCTATTGTTGCTCAAATTTAGTGTTCAAGTTTATTATAATGTTACTCAAGTTAATTTTGATCTCAATGATAATGCTAAGAGTGATTAAGGTCCTAGGTACTTCGTATTTTCATGTAAAATGTTTCCTTAATAGAGATGGGAATTTCATTGTAAAAAAATCGTTGTTTTTAATGTAATTCCGTGTATAACGCATCAAATAGACAATGTTCTATAATCAAAATGATGTCAAAGTAATCCTAAATCTTCTACATAAGTTGCATTTCAATGCCTTGTCAATGAAAGCTCACAATCGAGGTTACTTTGACAACTAAAAAATGGGGGAGGGCTTGACTTTCTTACACACTTGATAGGTAAAGGACACATTGCTCTATTGGAGCAAAAAAGGTTAGAATTTAGTATGTTAAAAAAAGTTACCTACAAAAAACGTTCAAAAAGCGTTCAATGTTTCGAACGACGCTCTGAGCGCTCCGACGGGTGTGGACATAACAGCGTATAAATCTGCCAACTTTGATCCCATCACATTGACATTTTCAGGGAACATTTATAAGATGATATGCTGTCGAAATATATAGATTTTGAAAAAAAGTAATTTTTCGTCTTTTACTACTAGACATAACCCCTTAAGGGGGCTTCTCACTTTAGACGCTAAAAAGGCTATTTTTTTAGGATTTAGGAGAATTTTTTGGATAGGTTTATATTATAGATATCGATATAAAAGTTGTTACACTTAATCAATACACTTGCGAAATACATTTTAAAAAATGTAATGTATTTATGTAACCCAAATAAACTTTAAACGTGTTTTTTCCCCAAACGACGTTTTCCGACGGCTTGTTGATAAAAACTTCCAAACTACTGAACCGATCCTTATGAAAATTTAACCACATATTCTTTACAACTATAGCTATAGCGCATATCAAGGATTTTTTTCAATTTTGATATTTACTTTTTTTGCAGAAAAAAGGTGAAAAAACACGGTTTTTGTGTTTTTTTCGGAAAAAAAGTCCACCATTCTGTTGTTTTGCATATATAAAAAATCGTATGATATGCGCTATAGCCATTAACATACTAAATCTAAAACAGTTTGATTCTATGTTTCGGATGATCCATCTTCAAAATTTCATGAACAGCGGAGATCTACAATTTTCGAAAGACATTCCTTAACTACCATTTTGGTCTATAAATAGAAATTTTAAAACATAAGTTTTTTCATGTAATGTATTTCGAAAGTGAATTTATTAAGTGTAACAACTTTTATATCAATATCAATAATGTAAACCTATCAAAAAAAAAAAAAAAAATCATGAAAATAGCCTTTTTGAGCGTTTAAAGTGAGAAGACCCCTTAACATTACTCAAATCGCAATGTCTTCAAAATTACTATTATAAAAATGTAAACTCATTTACGTAAAGGTAATTTCGTGCACCATTCCGTCCGTAAAATCAAGCACCCTGTAGCACATAGAAGTCCAACCTCTAATTAGGACGACAAAGTTGGTCATAAGTTGATGGGCACCTAGACTCTCATCCGCGCATTTGTTGATGTGGAACTTGCGGGGGAATTAATTGGGATGTTTCGTCCGACGGTTGCGTGCAAAAGAGTTCAACCGTAGTAGGCTGCATGTGGAGCGACAATTTTTAATTGTTTCCAGATTATTTGTGGCTTTCGTGAGTTAAAAAAGTGTACAGTCAACATCGAGGTAAATGCTAGTTTGACAACGTTTCGTTTCAGCCGTCCCAACCGAACGGTGAAGTTTAATCAACGAAAATCAGGTAGATTTTTCTCGCCCTTTTCTTTTGGGCTGAAGGCTTTTCCATATCGAGCACGCCCGATAGCGCCTAATGGGGACTGCTCCACCAAGCCAAGTTTCGCACTAATTTTTCGGGCATCGTGGCTGGAAGTGGGCGATAGTTGGTAAGAAAGAAAATAGTCAAGGACGATAACGGCTTCATCGTCATAGAGCGGAGTCGAGAGAACGCTTGTTTCTTGGCAAGTGGCCAAAACTGTTTCCTCTTCTTAGCTTCAAGGATCACAAGGAATGGCGCCCTCGTGCGCCCACTGGCCCAACCAAAGCTCCAACGAATGGACAAATTTCTCCGCTGAGTTTGGCACAGGCGTCTCAGGGCTAGTTGCGCACTTCGGTCGTACGGTAAAAAAGAGCTTTCCACAGATATATGCAAGAATTTGGTCATCATCTTACAGCATACTGCCATATATATTCCTATGCATACAGGCACAGTTGGAGGGGGGCAGTGTAAAATCGAATTTCTTTTATTCTAGGCTGCGTGCCAAAGAAGTTGGAAAATGCAGCGACGCGAGGTCCGCTAAGCATTTCTGACGTCTTTATAACTGCTGAATCTGGGATGCGACCAGCCACGATTAATCATCGCATTATTTCAAACCATCAGACGACCTTGACACTTTTCGTCCACAACACTCCGCCTACACTTTAGCGGGACCTGAAAAAACCTTCCAACTTCTGGACGAAAGATAGTGCTGTCATTTTTTCTCCAGGTACACTTTGCTGTAATTCATGAAACAGTCTTCATGATCTCCGCTGAACAGTCACCGCCCGAAAAATTGCCGTTTTTCGCGATTTTTTTTAGGTGGATAGGATAAGCTAATCGGTCTAATTTTTTTCTTACAAATTGAAGCACCGATAAAGAATGCAAAATGATTTTTTCAAATTTCTTTATTTATTGTTTGACATTGTTTTTATTTCCGGAAAATTGGGTGGAAAAAAATGGTGTCCCATGGTGGCCAGGATGGCGGCCGTGAATTTTATCTGAAACAAAATTTTCAAAATGGTTGTTAATCTGTAGGAAAGCTCTCCCTATGGAGGTTTTTTTTTCAGTGAATTTTGAAAAAAATGGCGGCTGTTTGATCAAAAAGTATCAAATTCAGCCTTTTTTCGAAAGTTTTTCGGAAAAAAATAGGAAGATTAAAAAAAAGCTTCCATAGCAACATAAAGAATGACGTGAAGAATGTTCTGTTAAAATTTCGAACGGATAGCTCGAAAACTCCTCCTTTGAGAGTGGCCACCGTTTTGAAAAACACTATTCCGAGAAAAACGCGTTTAAAGTTATAAGAAAGGCTTAACTTTTTAAGAAAAGAGGAACTTTTTAAGAGGCTGTAGCAACCCAAATAATTCGAATTTCGATCTGAAAATGGGACAAAACGTTTATAACCGTCTATACTATCGAATAATGCGACAAAACATCGATTTTTTGAAAATTGTACACTGCGATAATTCCTTAAAAACCAGTGCATCGATCTTTCTGAAATTTTTAGGGCATTTTGTAGAGGTAAAAATCTAGTATTTGATAGGAGGATTTTTTTTTTTCGACATATACTTTTGATTTGATGAATGAAAAATGCGCATTTCGTCGCTAATATGAGGATTCTCACGTTGAACTCGCGCCATTTTTTTTAAATCGATATTTCGAAAATTCCTTCGACTAATCATAGTATAAACTAATTTCGTAACGAAATCTTTGATGCTTGATAACCTGGTTCAGAAGGGCTACATAACCTCGCCAATAGCCTAGCAATAGCAACCTACCATAGCCTAAAAGAGCTCACCGCAAAAAAACGTTTGCGAGAGGTGCATCTTGGACATATGCTGTAAATCGATTATAATCAGATACTTGTACACAACAAATCCAGAGGGTTCTTCAGATGATACTTTTTTAAATACTTAATTTTTGTACTATTTTAACATCACGATTATCTAATTTAAAAAATTAAAAAATGAGCTGTTACGACTGTTACAACTAAGCATCACCCGTTGAATATTTTTTCATCGAACTAGTGGAGAACCATGGAAAATACGCATGCTGGCAATCAGGCCCAAAAGGTGCCTCGCCTCTCTACTGGGCAAGGGAGCAAGCCAGACCCTCCTAACGATTTTCCAACAGCCTCTTCTTTTCCACAAGAAACGAGCCGCTGTAGAAAACTGGTTTCATCAAGAATTCCTTTCGTCGCAAATGAAAAAGTATGAGAATTTATAGGCGCCAAATGAAAGTATAATTGAGGTCGAGTTTCGGCTAAAGGATCACGCAACAGAGCGTTAGGATTTCTCATGTAAAACTCTTACATTGTTAGGTAAGCGTTTTTTTTGGGTGTAGGTATTATCAGGTCAGAGCTAATCATGAGTTTACGTTGTTAGGCAAACGCTTTTTTTTTCCGGTGAAGATCATGTCTGTCCATGTTGAGGAAATTCTCTTTCGGTGATTCGCGTTGTGAAGACAAGGGCTGCTATTGCATTTCCATAAGTGGTTTTCGAAGACCTACCCCCTTGCGGCATTTGTGGATGCGTTCTCGCATTTTCTCTCTCTTTCTCGCTCGAGGCTAAATAACGAGGCCATGTACCACCGCATAGTTTCGGTACGGCGCGACCAGTCTGTGCTCGATAATGGGCTCCTGGTCTCGGAAAATATACGTTCTATGTGCACAACGATGTGGGAGGACGAGAGTCCCAACGAGCAAAGAACGGATAGGGGTACGCGGAGGGTCGCGGTTGGTCGGAGGGTTTTCAACTATATACATACACATACACATATATATTTGTACGCGGTTATACGTGCCTTGCAGCCCGATAGATCGCGACCCCGGGCGCGGATACCCCGTGGCCCAGAAAGTTCGAAAAAACCAGAAAATATCTAGGTTATGTATCCATACAGCTAAGGGGACAAAGGGCACGCAACTCTTGCGATGCAAGGGTTAAATCCGCAGGCTAAACCTTCCCCTCCTTCCCTCGTATAGCTGATGTACGAGGCATAATATTATCCTTGAGTATGCCAAATGATCGTGCAAGAACTTAGAGTCCACCGTGTCGTCCACGAGACTCTATAAAATACCGGATTTATGGGCTCGCGAGGGAGTGAATAATGCTGCGGTATTTCGCTCATGGCTATACCAGACGGGAGACCTCCGATACAATACAACGTACACGTCATCCCTTTTCATCCGTCTTACGTACACGGCCTTTCGAGGATACTTCTTCAACGCTTCAACCCAACCCCTTTCACCGGAATGCCATTCTTGAAGATGTCCTTGCCGGGAGTGTTCGCCAGTGCCGGGACTCTTGCTACCGGACAAGAGAAAAATGGCATACTTGACATCGTTGTTGTACTTCACTCTTATCACTGGCGAGTTGCACCGTGACAATCGAATGGAGAAGCACGAATGAGAACGTTGCTGCGAAAACAATTTGCTCTTTGGACAGCACTAGACCTAGCCGAGTGCAAAGATGCTTCGCATCAAACGTCTTGGGTGTAATCCTGCTCATTCCTCAAGATCACTGTATTCTTACCATTTCAACAGCGTTGCTTCGACACTAGCTATAAATAGCCCTGTTGGGTGGTGAAGGATGGAACTCCTCATCATTCATCATCCCTGGGGCTTGTTCTCCAACAAGTGATAGCTACGGAACGAGGCACGAGATGAGCGTACGATTGAATTACATAAATTGAGAACTGGGTGTAACAGATTGTCTCGACACTTGGGCATTACCGTAAGTCGGTTGGCTCCCGGAGTTAGCTTTCCTGCGATTACGATGTTCAATTCCGAGTAGGTAAGTAGCATGTAAAGCAGAGACTTTTGGGGTGTACCTAAGTATATACGCGAGGATAATCCGGAGAGGGCAATTTTGCGGAAACGGAGACAATCATCGCACCCCCGCTCTCCCTTTCACATTTCTCTTCTTCCCTAGCATCGGAGCTTCTATTGCGGGGGATGATGACGTCTAAATAGTCATGTATACACGTGTACTATATGTGCACCAGCAGTCTGACAGTCGAATCCCGAAATCAAGCGTTTTCCTCTTGGTGGTTGTGTTTGGGGATGGGTCTACTATCGTAGACACTCGCGCAGCCGGATGTACAAACGACCTCGTTTATTTAAGTGCCTCCCTCATTTCGCTGCCAGCCTCTATTCCTAAAGCTCACTCTCATCTCGAGTCACCCCCCGAATCTTGGACGGGAGAAACGGATCTGCCAGCCATAGGGCGTTCATCCCCGTTTACCGTGTCTTGCCAGGAAGAAATAAGCTGTACATCTCTTGCCCTCGGCTTGGAACGAGACGTGACGTTAACGGAGACAAGAGAGCTACGGGGGCGAAAAAAGCAACATGTACACGAGAAACGCGCGGTTCGAGCAAATGGGAAAAAAGCCTTTGGAGGATCCGAAGTCGTTTGTCCTCCACCATTCGTTTTCGGGATCTTTGACACATTCAACATTCTGCTGAAAGTCGGAATGCGGAGAAGACTGCTGTTCCACATGGGGTCAAAAAAAGGAAATTTGGTAATCAGAACAGACTGTGCAGCACGGAAACATCACCGTACGTAAGTTGTTCCGGTTTCACGACAGACTATTTGTTTCCGGTAACTTTATATCCTGATAATAATGGAGACCTCGAGCGTACTTGATAAAGCAAACACGCGAGTAATTCGGTCTCATAACTGCTAAAATAGCCGCTCCACCACATTGCGGCAGTGATTCGACTGCCACCATAAAGCCGTTTTGAATGGAGTGGCACGAACACGAGACACTTTACGAGGTAGGTAGTCGCCGAGTGCCCGTCGTTGTCTAAAAGTATCTTCTGGCACGAGTATAACCCACGTTTATACAACATGTAAACCACTGACCGAAATTATCGCTCGTATTTCACACGTCCCGAGACAGCTCGAAGTCTCGGGTACAACGCTGATCCGAGTCCCGAACGATCTGTCATAGAATATTTAGAGGATCGTCAGTTATTACGAGCCGTGGAGCAATGGATGGGATCGAAATCTGGGACGCTCGCGGACTCCACGGAAGATTGGAAAAATGCAAGTTTTTTTTTCTGTCGTTTCCATTAAAAGCCCGGGGAAAAGAAGCGGCAAGAGAGAGAGAGAGAGAGAGAGAGAGAGAGAGAGAGAGAGAGAGAGAGAGAGAGAGAGAGAGAGAGAGAGAGATGAAGAAAAGTGGGATAGGAATCGATATCGAGTAGCTGGTGAGAAGGGTTTTTCCTGACAGGACGTCGGCACGGATGACCGAACTCTCGAGAGACAAGCCGGAGAGCAATGGAGTAAAAAAGGAAAGAGAGGCAGAGAGAGAGAGAGAGAGAGAGAGAGAGAGAGAGAGAGAGAGAGAGAGAGAGAGAGAGAAGAAGCAATCATATAGTTATAGAGGAAGGTGGTGATTAGTGCTATTGGCCCAGAAACTTTCATACTCAATTAAAACTTATAAATGAGACCGTTGGGCGCATGTGTTGGTATGTTGGGGGGCTGGCTTTGACTTGATAGAGAGAAAGCCCCTTCGGTATTTTCCAGCTTCGAGACAGGCAATGGGTACCAACAGGCATAGGATTTTTTAACTAACGGTATCGTTTTTCTTTTTGCAATAACCCCGCCATTCGATTCCGAATCGTGTTTTCTCGCCTCGAAGATTGCACTACTCTTTTATTTCGTATGGAGAGGACGAATTCTGCACATCGCGTTAGAAAAGTCCTGTTGGCATGTAATGTCAATCATAATCTTAGTTTTATTGATTTTCATGATTTTTTCCCCATGACTGTCTAATCTCGTGCCACAATGATAAATAATTTGCCAGCTGAGCCTCGTTCCTTGGAGATCCAGTCCCGGATGTTCAGTATCGGGTGCACGGGAGACGATAAAACGTGTGTGCACCTCCAAACAGCGTCTCCTTCCTCACGTACACTATGATTGCACGAGCTCCAGCAGGAGGTGGGATAATCTTCCTGCGGGGATGAAGGATAACGCGAGACATGGGAACTTGCTTAGCCAGGCCAAAAGCAGCGGAGACATCAAAAACTTCACTATTGTTGAAAGCACCGTTCCGTAACGTTTAACAAGTTTGATATCTTATAAACTTACGGAAGCGACAATGCCCCTCGGTTACGGGGTGTCCTCGAGCTTATAAAGCTTTATTAGAGATAAACCGCTGGAAGTCGAAGAAACTTGTTCACCTCTTTTGCCACCCTCCTTTATTGAGTCTAGCTATGAGCAAGCAGTAAACGCAATGCAGTGTCTTTATCTTCGCCAACCCCAAGTCTGTGCTGAGCTCTTCATTGGAAAACAGATTTGTCCAAAACCATTTTGATCGAACAAAGTTGGCGTCCACGCCATTATTGACAGCTGATTGGAATGGCAAACGGACAACTGAGCTTGCCTTTTTTTACTTGGGCATGAGGAGTCCGTCACTTTGGAACGTGAACTAATCGAAGTTTTCCTATCCTGCATCATTGTAATACGAGGAGTTGTTCTGGAAAGAAGATACAGTTTGCCCACCACATTAGTTAACTTTTCAAGAGTTCTCCAATGACCTGTATCGGAAGAGAAACGATGCGCGATGTTAAGCAGAGCGAGAACAATCACCGTACCCTAAAAACTTTTTGATCCGTCCGATACATCGGATATATCGTTAACACTTGTTATCCCTTATCTAGCCGGGTGACGGAACGGGGCCAAAGCCGTCTCCGTGTTTTATCGAGCACGGTTGGTGGGTAATCGAGGGTTGGTCGGGGAAGAGCAGGAGGTGACAAGTAGAAAAGTGCGCTTGAGTACATCATGTTGGCCAACAAGAAAGCTCGACATTGACAAATTCACCGTATGAGGTCAGATTTAGAAGGTTCCAATTCAGCGTCACGAAGTATCCGAGGGATGTAGAGTCGAGGGGATGAAGGAGGAAGGGTCGCCGGGGGTTGTTCTCGTATATGCTCGTTGGCTCTCTTCACTCTTCCGCAATGGATTTGTGTGTACACGAGGTTGCTTTGAACGAGGTCAGGTTTCTGCGGGTGGGAGTCAGTGGGCATAAGAGCGTCTGGTCGCATCAACGGGATGATGGCGAAAAGCTCCATGCGTCAATGCTTCGATCGAATGGCCCTGATCTCGCTCCCTACCCGTCTGTCCTTAGAGTACACACGTTCACGAGAAAATGGCTTTTCTGTTTCACCAACTCCGACTGCGTACGCTCAGATGCAACGAACTGCTAATCGCCAGATTCCATTTCCATTTCTGTGAGAACGTCCTATTCATTTTTCCCAATGAGGTAACGTGTAGCCGATACGTGGCAGCTTCAAAGCGGGGCCGAAACATGGCTCTGTGGAGGAACAAATCATTGTGGTTGAAAAATGGATACATGCTGCTTTGTGGGTAAGTTTTCTTCGGGGTCTGAAATCAAAGGAACAGATTTTTATACTCAGATCGATCGTCCAGGCAGTCGTACGAACTCGGCATGTATACACGCTTTGTCGATTCAATTTATCTCCCATGTACCGAATCGACGTGTCTTTGGATGTGTTTTCTCTCTCTCTTTCTCTCCATACCTCTTTCGGTACACGAAGAACTGTGCTCCTTCGGAGAGCCACGAGTTGTCGAACGTGCCCCGCACACGGTGGTACGAATGTTAGCGGCCGCCAAGTTTTGGCAAGTCAGCCGTTAAGCTGTGTGTGTCTCCCACCAACTGGGACAAGTTTTCCGACGATAGCACACTCGAGAAGGCCCCTGATAGGTGAGCTATGTAACCAAGCCGCAATTCCACCGCACGAACGTCACGGCTCTCTCATCGTTCTCTCCCGGTCGGTGACAAGAGGGGCGGGGAGGGGCAGGACCGGGAAGCACGAGCAATCGTGCTTTTCCAGAGCTTCCACACATCGACAAGTGTGCGCATCAATCGGTAACAGTAGGGTGCCAATAAGAAGGGCGTAACTAGCGTGATTTAGGATGGAAAGAGCTGCGGACTGGTGCCCCATCTTGGCCAAGGGACAGTTCCCGTGTGTGCGAACGTGAAGCCGCAATATGCTGAATCGATATTGACATGCATGTTGTCGGGCATGGTAGGGAACGATCCACATCAACGGACATGGTACGTTGCACTCTCCTGTATGCGTGTCCTCGATGCAGCACTTTGGATGAGACAGGACCGTCCCCGGCACCCCAACGTCTCTCGAGTCTCTTTGCAGCATCCTTATAATACATTCTCGTTTGGGGTTGACAGGAGTCGGAAGGCTGAAGCACACCAAACTGGACGCCGAACACATCTCGATCCCACTTTGCGCTTCTTCCATATAGGATAAAGGTGACACGGCAATGTACGACACAAGGGTCATAAATAATGGATCATCCTATCAGGACAGACGACCATCGAATTTTCTCTTTCGTATGGAATGGTCGATTCG
This sequence comes from Ophion obscuratus, assembly GCA_964007375.1. Taxonomy (NCBI): domain Eukaryota; kingdom Metazoa; phylum Arthropoda; class Insecta; order Hymenoptera; family Ichneumonidae; genus Ophion; species Ophion obscuratus. Next base: position 40,805,161 of record OZ023318.1, read on the forward strand.
ATTCCCGGGCCAAAAAACTTTTTTGCCATCTTCGCGTTTTCCCGATGTTACACACCGTGTACGCATGACGAGGAACGGGTGGACCGGCACTTTTTTTCGTTTTACTTGCGAGCTGGTTCATTTGCGCGGACGAGCTCAGCGCGAGACTCAACGAGGTAACGGAGAAAATTTATCTGCGGATTAAGAAGAGCGGCCTCATCCAAATTAATGATACCTAGCTTACGATTAGAAGTTCTCTACGAACAGCGAGTAAGAAGAAAAAGAGAGTGAGAGAGGGCCTTGAGTGCGAGAAACGAGCCCTATCGTTTTATACATTCATTTTTATATATACATATACATCTACGTATCCACATGGCAGGGAGAAACCGGTAAAAAGCATCGGAAGGCTTGGCGAGCATTTTCTCCCGTTCTCTTCATCTTTTTCATTCGCTCTTTTTCCACGTGACTGATGATTCTTGGCAAGGGATGCGAAATTCTCGCGGTTCTGGGGAGGTAAGTCGATTTCGCGACGCTTTTCTCTCCTCTCGCTCTACGTTCTTCCAACATCCATTTTTACCAACTGGCCTCGTAGCCCAAAGATTTTGGCACTGAATCCTAATAAACTTTGCCAGGCCTCATCTCATCAGCCTAGCAAGGCTATTCCCGGCGCTCGAATCGATTTCTTCGTTTCATTCCTACTGTGGATTGGAGGTGGTGGAGTTGGTTGTCTTATGCATCTGGAGTACATTTTACCAATGTTCGTCCTACGAAGCGTTACCGGAGATCCTGACTCATAGGCTGCCTCCTGTTGTCTTCTGGTATGCCAAAATCTATGATGATCAGGAGCAGAGTCCCGAGTAGGTAATCCAATGACAATCTGTCTTATAATGTTACCTAGACTTTGTTCTCATTAATTCTTAGCCTCAGTTTGGGGATACCCGGGGGCAAAAAATGCCACAAAATCTAATCGCATCTTTGATGCCTCCCTGATGATGTTGCGAACAATAGCGCACCCATCGAAGATGCACATTCGCAGGCTGCACGACTGTTGTGGAGATGCATCGTTGATGCATGGCTTATACGGCCAAGCAAGCGAGGGTGTAACTCACGTCACTTAGCGTGTCGAATGGCCCGGAATGAGTCTTTTTGTTTGGCAGTCAGGGCCTCCGTATCGGAGATTGATGAGGCAAGTGTAGCATACAGAGAACGGGCAGCAGCAATTGTATTCGTGGAAAGTCCTCACATGGATGTGTATATCCAGACATGTGCTCACATAGGCAACCCCCATTTTGAACCCGTTATATCTATTCGATGTTGGCTATCGGTACATCGAGCTGTTTTGAGGCAGGTCTTCAACATTTTTCCACACCAATCGTTGATTTTGCCAACAGGGTTGGTCTTGAAAATGCCTTTATCCAAATCTGCTTCCATTCAAAAGCGAAATTGGAGCCATTGGGAACTACGTAAAGTTCAGTTTGGGGACAATGGGCAATGAGAATGGTTCTGATTGTCGAATGTCTTCAAAATCACTTTCCGCATGTATATATGTCAGGTTGCACTCTGGGATGAGGAATGAAGTACAGGGCGCGGTATACGTATAGGGTACAAGTGCCGACCTAGCTGATGGTACGTAGGTGGCTGATGGGCGAAAGCAGTGGCAGCATCGGCGGAAAAGAGATAGAATATAGTCGAGGCTTGGCTAGTTGCCAAATCGTTTCGGCGTTACATCAGCTCGCTGTCTCTCTCTTTCTCTATCGTTTCTCGTCCACTCTCACCACCCGGTAATATTTCAATTCGGTGTACCGTTATCCCACCATACCGTTACCGCACGTGTCTCACCCCCGAACTCCACCGAGTGAGCGCTCTCTCTCTCTCTCTATCTCTCGCTTTTCGTTATACAAACAATTCTCGAGCGAAGATGAGCAGAGCCGTTCAGTGATTTTTGATTCGAGAGGAGCAGTATCGGTCCCGAATTCAAGAATATGGAACTTATTGACGTGGCAATTGGTTGACGTCGGGGCTGAATGGTAGCCGGAAATGAGATGGGATATTTCGTGATGCTATTCGACGCACCCTATATTCGAGAGAGCATTCAACGTTGCGAATCCAAAACCCCCGGAGATGCTGTATTTTCTGTATGATTGGTTTTCTCTTTTTCAACACGTATTACGTTGAAAGGCGCTAATCACTCTCAGTTCTCGCCTGGTGACAGTTGTGGTAATCAGGTGAAACGAACGACGGATCGGCCCATAAGTTTTGCTCTCCCAATGTCATCCGGCTGCTATTGAGATCCGTATGCCCAATAGTTCTAACACAGTCGTCGAGGTCGAGAGTTCATCACCATCCATTCTAATTAGCCAGGACAATTTCAATTCCAGACAGGCTGATAGAGTTTGTCGACATATTGGTCGCTCCGTGCTGAGAAATCTTGAATCTGCGGGGAAGGAGCGGAAGGGCACTCATACGGAACACGCGCGAACAACTGACACCGTGGAAAAACCGCCAATGCCAATCAGCGGATGCGGGCTTCACGGGGGGTCCATTAGCCTTTGACTGATGGATGTCGAAGGGCGCTGATGGTTTTTGGACATAGGCACGTCCAATACCATTTCAACTTCGTAACTTTCTTGAGCTTCGCTACATTTTGGAGGAAAAAAAATCCAAATATCTAAGCACCTGATCTTTGTCCTTAAGGGGCTATACCAGTGTGAACGCTGAAAATTTTGGTGATTTACGGGAATTTTTTGGAATAAAAGTACTCAATTAAATGTTTCGGAAAGGTAAGAACATATTTGGCTATATTTGACCTATAGTACATAATTTTTTCATAGAAAAATATTGAGATCCAAGCGACTTATGCGCTGCCTTCGGAGGCGTCAAAAAAAAGTTCCTCCACTGCTGACATGATTCCGGCCGATTGAGTAGCTGAAACCGAAAAAGGTAAAAATATTGTTAAACTGGAAGGTATTTCCTGTACAATGACGTAGGATTTTCGAAAAATATCAAAATCTAACAAAATGGCGTAGTTATGAGAAAAAGTCTGTTTTCTTGCCTATGAAATGGTCATTTTTTTAAATGCCAAATCGTCTATTTTCATCCAATCAAAAATATCCTACGTCATTATAGAGTAAATGTATTCAAGAGTACTCAGTTCAAATTTCAAGTCAATCGGATAATTGCTCTTTGAGTTACAATGTCAGCAAATTTTAAAAATCTCATTTCATATTCGTGAAAGTATAAAAATCTTGAAAGTATAAAAATCTTGAAAGTATAAAAATCTCATCTCATATTCTTGAAAGTATAAGCTGTCGAAAAAGGCAAAAAAATCGATTTTTTTTAAGTGTCACACTGGCATAGCCCCTTAAAATTCCGGCGCAGACCCCAATTTCCCATGGAAAATAGTACAAAATGATTCGAAACTGTTAAATTTATTCTGTTTTACAACAAATCAAATTTGATTTAATCTTTTAGCGTAAATGTAAGCAATTGTCTAGATGTTTTTCTGAAAAAGAACGCGATGTGAGCCAAAAGGTATTTCTAAACTAAACTTTTATTGGTATCGCCCGTGTCAAAAAAAAAAATCAAAATTGCCGTAGGAGTGTACCTTTTAACAATTAAAGCATATGACAACGTAAAAATAAATTATTGAGCATAAACGCCGTTACAAAAAAACGAAATAAGAATTGCGAGCACGCAGGCCTTGAGGTACGAGTTAATTGTCCGGATTACCGCAGCTCTAAAAGCATTGAGGCCTGTTGAGGTAAGCTCGACTAAGGGGGAGTGTGGAGGGTGACTAGAAGACCGCGCCCAGTCATTACGAATCGATCTTCTGGAGGAGCTTCCGGCGTAGCTTCCAAGAGCACCGGAGTTCTCTCTCTCTCTCTCTCTCTCTCTCTCGTTTCGCTTCCAACTCTCTTCACTACCGCCACTGTTCCTCTCAGTTCATCAAAAGGTAGATCATACCGTTGAACGAGTGTGTATCGAGTGTGATCGTTGTTGATTAAGAGATAGAGAAAGAGAGAGAGAGAGAGAGAGAGAGAGAGAGAGAGAGAGAGAGAGAGAGAGAGAGAGAGAGAGAGAGAGAGAGAGAGAGAGAGAGAGAGAAAGAGAGAGAGAGAGAGAGAGAGAGAGAGAGAGAGAGAGAGAGAGAGAGAGCATCTCGGCTGGTGCTTTTTCTCGTTAATACGTCGTATTCATTCATTCCGTGTGAACTATTATCGACAAATTATAATTGAGTGTAGACATATAGAAAATTGAGGTAAAAAAAATTCGTCTCCATGTGACGCAAGAGATAATTGGAACGCTACGATGGTTAATTCAAATGCAAAGAAAAATCTCACGAATTCTCCGCTCGAGTTATTCCAGATTTATAATGTTCACAGCTTTGATTGAACAGCTTATCGAAATGAGACAACGTTTGTCAATGCTCACGGCAGATATTAATTTTTTTATTTCATTATATCTCTATGCGAAAAATACACACATAATATATATTTTCTTCAACTCATCAGCCAATTCAAATATAATCGAATTGTAAACCTCAACATTCATAAACGACTATTTTACAATTAAAGCTGTGAGCAATTGCATATCGATTAGCTACTACTGAGTGCATAAACACATATAAAATAAAAAGTCATTTCATTATTTGACATTTTATATGTTAATTAAATTAATTAAAATTTTACATGTTAATTAGATTAATTAAAATTGTATACGTTAATTAAATTGTTTAAAATTTGGTATGTTAATTGAGTTAATGGAATTATTTTAAACCAGAATGAATGTAAATATTGCGTTTATACAAAGATTTTTTTATCGTTGTTTTACCACCCGCGCCTCTACATTGAACTAACGTGATCTTCGCGTGGCCACGATAAAATCGCGAGAGATTCTCTGTGCCGAAAAAACAAAAAACGAATATTACCGGCTGATATAAAATTTTTGCCGAACCAAAGAATTCGATGCACGAACCAACGAACGAAAAACAAACGACGTTTGATTGCAATTTTTCTGAGTACACATTTTTTTTTGCGTACGCCAGCGGAGCCTCGCTTTCTATCTGGCACACTTTGAGCTTCCTTCGAGCTCGAACTTTGCGGCAGTATATGCACGAGCTCGCTTGTGTGCTTTAAATCCGCTCTTCCGGAAGAACGAGCGTGCGGGGACGTAGAAGTCGCAACTTTTGTCAGCATGTATATGCGAGGCTCACGCGTGTGCGTGTGCGGATGTGTAGGCGGAATGGTCGTTCTGATAGAGAGGCACGAGCGAGAAGACAATCGGCTGATATCGCGGCTTGACACGTCGAAAAAGGCTTAAGCTCTCATCTCATTAAACATGCCTTTGTTACAATAAACGTAAACGTGAAATTTCGTTTTTTTTCTTCTTTATAGAATGGTGGTGCTGTTTTGTGTCGGCAAATAAAACGACAGGTCGTAGATTGTGTTGTTGCGTAAAAAAGTATACTTTAAAAAAAATTAAATTTGTATTTACATGTATATATATTAGACTGATTCAAAAAAAAAATTTCCTTCTGGATTCTCGTGCTATTGTTGGGCACTGATAAAACAAAATTTCTCTAAAAAGATGGGCGCGGTCACTCAATTTTTAGAGGTGGCTATCTCGACTTTTTTGTATTTGAATTTTTTTTAACGAACGTATTGCATTTAAGCATAGTCATGGCATCGGATTACGGATAAAAATCACATCCAGCAGCTTTTTCGTAACAAAAATAAACTCTAACAATTTGAAAAGATTGCAATATTCACAATTCAAATCCAGGTAGATTAATAATGGCGTCTATACTACTCTCGTTATTCATGTAGATTTATTTATACGCATTAACATTTCGCACTTTTTACGAAAAATTAAATTATAAGCTTTTATTCATAAATCGTATATTTACATTTTCAAAATGCTACGCTTATATTATCTTCAAACTCATTTACATTTCTTCCCAGCCATTCTCAAGTTCGTTAACATTTTGGGCAGAATGAAAATGTGCAACGTTGAACAGTTTGTCCAAATCTCTCTTAAATTAACGCTCCTTCGATATTTGTGACGGCAAATTCTTTTTAACCCGATTTTTTAAAAGTTATTTCCAGACTAGATGGAGTTTTATTGATTTCAAGATTGCGTTATTCAATCGACGCGTTTGAATTTCAGCACATTTCCATTGTTCGAAAACTTCTTTCATCGTTTCGTGTGCACTTCGACGTATGGTCAGTTTTTCTCTGTTATGTTTGTAAAAGAACAAACTCAAAACTTTTCCGATTTTTATCCGTAATCCGAAGCCATGATTATGCTTAAATGCAATACGTTCGTTAAAAAAAATTCAAATACAAAAAAGTCGAGATAGCCACCTCTAAAAATTCAGTGACCGCGCCCATTTTTTTAGAGAAATTTTGTTTTATCAGTGCCCAACAATAGCACGAGAATCCAGAAGGAAATTTTTTTTTTGAATCAGTCTAATATATATGTGTACCCTTGTCCTATATATATGCCCTTACATATATATATATATATATATATATATATATACATATAAGGGTATATATATTATATTAATATATAAATTAATTTATATATATATATATATATATATATATATATATATATATATACACCTTTGCCCAAAAGTAAAAAGCACCCTGTAATTTTTCTATCCGGACAAAAAATCGAATATCTCGTCGAAAAAAATCTTAAACCAATTTACCAAACGGAATTTGAAAAAGGATAAAATCAGCTTCATCTTGCTTTTTTATTTTTATTTTTGCAATTTTTTTTGTACCCGTTACGTCATTTTCAAAATGCCGTTTTATCACGATTTTCTTACTTAGCAGATCTTCGAAAAGGAAACCGTTAACTATAGTTTCGTTGAAGAAACAAATTTGCGATTTTTTTCGCAGAGTACTTTAGTTTTTTTCGTGAAAAAAAAAACGGCAGGGTTCGTGCGGCGTAAGTTGAAAACTGTGAGGTCCGGAATATTTAGTCTAAGGAGTGAAAACATTATTTTGGAGTCACTGCATTTTTTAAGATTTTTTTTTACCACAATTTAAGTAAGTAAGTCTCAACAAGAATTCTGTGTGCTTCAGCTACAGATTAAAAAGAAAAGGCGTGCAGTACAATTCCCCGCAAATACTCTTTTTTGGCACGAAATTCGACATGTTTAAGATTATAAAAAAAAGTTGTATACGCCTCGACGAAATGACATATACTGAATTTCAAGTTTGCTTATAGTACTTCTTTATAGACGCGTTACCATCTTAAGGGGTCTTAACACTTTAGACGCCAAAAAAGGCTATTTTCATGAATTTTTTGAATGTGTTTATATTATAGATCTTGATATGAAAATTGTTACACTTAATAAATACACTTTCGAAATACATTTAAAAAATCATTTGTTTATTCAAGTCACTATTTATACACGAAAAAGGTAGTTAAAAAAATGTCCTGAAAAATTGTAGGTCTGCACTGTTCATGAGATCTCGGAGATGGATCATCCGAAACAGAAAAATCAAACGGTTTTACATTCAGTATGTAGCTATAGCGCATATCATACGATTTTTGACATATGCAAAAATACCAAAATGGCCGACAATTTTCGAAAAAACAAAAAAAGCGTGTTTTTTTTCACCGTTTTTAGCAAAAAAATCAGTAAATATCAAAATTTGAAAAATCCTTGACGTGAGCTATAGTTATAGTTGTAAAGAATATGTGGTTAAAATTTCATAAGGATCGGTTCAGTAGTTTCTAAAATTTTATCAACAAGCCGTCGAAAAACGTTGTTTCGAGAAAAACGCGTTTAAAGTTCGTTTGGGTTACATAAATAAGTAATAAAAAAATGTATTTACGAAGTGTAACAACTTTTATATCAATATCTATAATATAAACATATCGAAAAAATTCATGAAAATAGCCTTTTTTAGCGTCTAAAGTGAGAAGACCCCTTAAACTACACGCACGCAGTTCTGGTAACGCCACCTGTTGGAAAGCAGCGAAAACTTATTCAACGTCCTAATATAAAAATGTAAAATAAAAAATGTTTAGTATGTGTCAAAAACTTTGGAATTGAGCTCCACATGGCTTTGGCAGTGACAGGCACTGGCGAATTGAAATCTCCGTCTTTTCGCTCGTTCAGAACCGGGAAAATTTTATTTCACACATTTTCTACTATTTTTGTCAAACCATCATTTGGAACTCTTCGAGAGCAGCTTGCGACACTTCCAATGGGACACCCTCTATACACATGTTTATATTGAGGATACTTGGCGATTTCTAGACATCTTGGTTTTCCCACGGCTATGGGCGGTCTCGACGATCATAAATATACAGCGAATCTATGGGAGAGTAACATATCGAAGCCCCGAGGGCTTTAGGACGAACCTGATACTGTACCTACAAATATACACTCGGCTGGACAAGTACTTTCTTTATGCGTGTACGTACAAGTATGCCAGGGAGACTTTACTGTCCCTTGACCCAGGGCACCTTTCGTCTTATCCTCTATTTCACGGTACGCTGGGCACCCAACCACTATTTTTATTATCCAGGGAAAACTTGCGAGCTAAAAATTGCGGCAGAAAAATCCATGAATTCGGTGGAGCGGAGTTTGGAAATTTTCCCTCACGATCGTTCAATTCTTGAAATTTATTTTCCCACACAGACGAGTTGAGAAGTGACGATTGTTTCACGGTGTACGTACGGTATTTTCTTTCGAGTGTCATTTACTTGTCATAGGAATAAGAAAACGATGAAGCGGAGATAAAGTGCAAAGTGCTTGACAGCTTATGCCTTGACGTAATAGTTGAAAACAGCTGATTTTTGGGATTTTTTTAGAAACTCGTAATGATGAATTTGTAAAAAAAGTAGGGATTTGAAAAAGTATCATCTGAAGAGCACTCCGTGATTTTTTATGGAAAAACATTCCATCATAATCGTCTTACAATTGATGTCCGGGAAGCACCTCTCGACAACGTATTTTGCGGTGAGCAATACCCTTCTGAATCAGGTAATCTAATATAAAAAAATCAGATTTTGTTAGTATAGTAGTTTATCCTATGATTGTTCGAAGGAATTTACGAAATCACGAATTTAAAAAAAAAATAGGGCGTGTTCAAAGTGAGAGTCTTGATTTTTGCGAAAAAATGTGCATTTTTCCTTAACGGGGTATCCCTCTCTGGAAGTTCAATTTGAAGTGTGAGAATGATGATTTTTTTCCTAGTAACACATTGGTTGGAATAAACTAATTTTTTCCGAGCATGTTGTACACATGTTTGTGGTTACAATGTAATTTTTTCGGAAGATAATCTTTCCAAGTGTTCGTTGTGCTGCAGTTGGCGTTGCAGTCCTCCAGCGGCGAGGCTCGAAACGGCGGAATTTCTACCAGGCTCAAATGTAATCTGAAACGAAAACAAAAAATGTTTTCTTTAAATATATCCAACTGGTTCACGATCCACTTTTCGAAATTTCGAAAAATTCGACAGATGACAGCTTCTCCAAAGAAAACCTCATTTTTCTCTTTAAAAACAGCATGCTGAAGTCATTGTTATTAGCAAATCATTCATCCAATTAAGAAATGCGATCGTGAACCGAAAATGACTACTTTTGAACGCTAAGTGTGCAAATTCAAGCCAATAGTGTGAAAGTTACTAAATATATCAATCCCGCCGTGTCAAAATATGTAGTTTCAAGATAATCGCGTTCAAACTCGACGGATCGCAGCAAACCCGACGCACATTGGTCCATGAAAATAGGTGTAACTTCGTCAATTATTAGAATTTCAGGGTCCGGTTGGTATTAAAATATTCTTGAAACATCACACTTTAACAATCTGCAAAAAAACGATTTTTTGAAGTTTCCAGAGAGTGATAGGCCCTTAATGAAAATGAAAGTATATATCGGGAAAAAATCGTTTGATCGAATACTATACGTTGACATCTACAAAATGCCCTAAAAATTTCAGAAGGATCGATGCAGTAGTTCTTGACCCCCATGGAAATTTATATACGCAAAAATATACTGCAAATTTATTTTATTAATAATTGTAATATATGTGAAATGTATGCCATATATTGAAAATATATGTTGCATATATGTGCCAAATTCTGATTTTCGTAACGTTTTTATATATGAGATGTATATGCGTGGTATTACTGTATATCAATGTATCATATAAGAATGATATATGCAGCATTTACCCTGCGTATATACTACATATATTTAGTATATATGTTGCATACACACTGCACACATACCACATATATACTGCATAAATGGTACATATATGCCACATATATACAGGTATGCTACGCATATCTGTGTTTATACAGGGTGTCCCAAAACTCAACGATAATCTGAGACCGGATGAAAGGCCAAGTTATACCAGTTCTGGGAAAAATACAAAAAAAAATCCATATCACTCAGTTCAGCGATAATAGACATTTAAAAAAAAAGTTGAAATTCGACACCCTTGGTCGCATTTTCAAGTCCTGTGATCACCAATGTCACAATTTCGCTGTGATTTTTTAAATTTCGTGATCTTCATTAACGATGCTATTAATCGCAACTACAAATTAATGCAAAAAACATTGTTAATTTAATAAAATAAGTTAAGTTTTAGTGAGTCATGGTTCACAAAAATATTGTTACTTAACTTTGACACTTCATTTTGAAAAAAAATGTACTACACTACCCTTGGCAAGTTGTTTCAAAAGATGGCGCATTTAATCAAGATTTCAAAATGGTGCAACACTTGCCACTTTTCTTGCCATTAAAAATTTTATTTCTTATTTTTTTCAAATTGAGCTCATTTTGAACAACTCAACATTAGGAATTTTTGTTACTAAAATTTGTTATTTTTTGTTTCTGGTCTGAAATAAAATTATTATTTTTAGTAAAGAGGTAATTGAGTCAGTTAATAACCAATTTTTATTGTAAAAAACATGTTTTTTACAATAAAAATTGGTTATTAACTGACTCAATTACCTCTTTACTAAAAATAATAGTTATTTCAAAAGATGGCGCATTTGATCAAGATTTCAAAATGGTGCAACACTTGCCACTTTTCTTGCCATTAAAAATTTTATGTCTTATTTTTTTCAAATTGAGCTCATTTTGAACAACTCAACATTAGGAATTTTTGTTACTAAAATTTGTTATTTTTTGTTTCTGGTCTGAAATAAAATTATTATTTTTAGTAAAGAGGTAATTGAGTCAGTTAATAACCAATTTTTATTGTAAAAAACATATGTTTTTTACAATATGTTTTTTAATAAAATATGTTTTTTACAATAAAAATTGGTTATTAACTGACTCAATTACCTCTTTACTAAAAATAATAATTTTATTTCAGACCAGAAACAAAAAACAACAAATTTTAGTAACAAAAATTCCTAATGTTGAGTTGTTCAAAATGAGCTCGATTTGAAAAAAATAAGAAATAAAATTTTTAATGGCAAGTGTTGCACCATTTTGAAATCTTGATTAAATGCGCCATCTTTTGAAATAACTATTATTTTTAGTAAAGAGATAATTGAGTCAGTTAATAACCAATTTTTATTGTAAAAAACATATGTTTTTTACAATAAAAATTGGTTATTAACTGACTCAATTACCTGTTTCTGGTCTGAATTACTCAATTACCTGTTTCTGGTCTGAAATAAAATTATTATTTTTAGTAAAGAGATAATTGAGTCAGTTAATAACCAATTTTTATTGTAAAAAACATATGTTTTTTACAATAAAAATTGGTTATTAACTGACTCAATTACCTCTTTACTAAAAATAATAATTTTATTTCAGACCAGAAACAAAAAATAACAAATTTTAGTAACAAAAATTCCTAATGTTGAGTTGTTCAAAATGAGCTCAATTTGAAAAAAATAAGAAATAAAATTTTTAATGGCAAGAAAAGTGGCAAGTGTTGCACCATTTTGAAATCTTGATTAAATGCGCCATCTTTTGAAACAACTTGCCAAGGGTAGTGTAGTACATTTTTTTTTTCAAAATGAAGTGTCAAAGTTAAGTAACAATATTTTTGTGAACCATGACTCACTAAAACTTAACTTATTTTATTAAATTAACAATGTTTTTTGCATTAATTTGTATTGCGATTAATAGCATCGTTAATGAAGATCACGAAATTAAAAAAATCACAGCGAAATTGTGACATTGGTGATCACAGGACTTGAAAATGCGACCAAGAGTGTCGAATTTCAACTTTTTTTTTTAAATGTCTATTATCGCTGAACTGAGTGATATGGATTTTTTTTTGTATTTTTCCCAGAACTGGTATAACTTGGCCTTTCATCCGGTCTCAGATTATCGTTGAGTTTTGGGACACCCTGTATGTAATAGTATACTTTAAGTGTAAGTTAAGTTTTTTTAAATTTAAGTTTTCAGTTTTATTAAGTTTAACTGTAATAGTGTTTATACACAGCATATATTTCTTGTCAGGAATGTGTATCAAAAATAGATTGAAAATATATCGAAAATATATGGGTCATATATGCGTCATATATTTGGTGCATATATACTGAATATATACGTATTATTCTATTTTTCGTCACTATATATGTGATAAATATATATATATATATATATATATATATATATATATATATATTCTGCATTTATTTTACATACATTAATTTCCATGGGGGGGGATATCTTGCTCACCGACTTTGAAAACGTACTTTCGAAAAAAAAGCGTATAAAGTTTCGAACGACGCTCCGAGCGTTCCGACGGGCGTCAAAATAACAGCCTATAAGTCTGTCAGTTTTGATCCGAACACCTTGAAATTTTGAGAAAACTCTTATAAGATGATTTATTATAAAATATGTTGGTTTTGCAAAAAGTGATTTTTGGAATTTTACAACCAGGCACAGCCCCTTAATTGAAATGTCGAAAGATTAATGCATTCTCTTTGGATCCACGAATAGTTATAGCACAAAGGGCTTGGAACTCTGGAGTCTCGTAAATTCTCCGCTATATTAATATTTATTACGTAATTGCTGGCTTCGAGTAAGATCTGCAAGATAAACTCGTCACAATAACGAAACTACTCTAAAGTACCGAAGACTGAAATTAAACGGAGAATCTTGTTACTCCTTCTATTCGCATCAGCAACAAATACCTCACCGTCCAAAAAAAGTTTATCCAAAATAATTCCGTTTCTCTCCTAATCTGGAATAGCCACTTCCAAACAATGTCAATCTCTCACGCGTACCTCCGACAAGCAAATGCTTCGTGAACGTCCTTTCTACTTTCTCATGAAACACGAGTGCAGAAGAAACCATCGATGCGCGATTCCTCGCGCACTCGCGGATTGACGTTCTCTCGATCCAGAAAGTAAATGAGATTCCCGAGAGTTTCGACGAGCTTAGATTCGGATTTCGGATGGCGAACTATCCAGTGAGGTCTTGGACCAAGGAGAGAAAATATATTCACCTATCCATGGAAATAAACGGAGGGTCAGTTTTCCGAGCAGGGGAGAGAGGAGTCGAGGGCTTGACAAAATGGAAGAGATCTCGTAGGTGGAGTAAGGGCAGCAGAAAGTTTTGAGGCTAGGAATAGAAAGCAAGTTGGAGTTCAGATCTTGGACTGCCTATATACGATATTATGTGTGTGTGGGTGTACACTTGGGCTTGCAGCCTTGCCTAAAAGTACCCCCCATCCACACCCTTATAATACCACTATCTCCGAACAATATGAAAAGAAATACATAAAAAATACATTTATAAACAAGGTGGGGATCGATTAGGGATGTGGAGTGGAGAAAATGTTGGGAATTGTAATAAGGGGAAATACCCCGTACATGGAAGCTACAATAAGCAAAGCGTTCGCCGTAGCAGAGACAATAAAAAAAAATACATTTATAAGCTTAACAATAGTTAGGAGATTTCTCGTTTTTCTTTATAATTACGATAATTAATTCGAGTGTTTAATATTATTGACTAAGATCGAAGATGCAGGATGTCCTGTTATAAATGCAACTGTCGATACGTCAGATCACATCCTAGTATATGCTGGAATTTTAGTTTCATAAAAGTCCCACGGTTTTCGAAATATTGAGCTTTATGTTATTCTTTGAAAAAAAAATCATCTGCTTTTGGTTTTTCGCATGCCATTTCTACAAATAATGTCAATCGACAATAACTAAGCAATTTTAAGTAATTGTCACGATATGCCTAGTACATTTTTTTAACACCACAGGCTACCAGAGTCAGACGTTCGAATTCGGTTGTATGAAAATTCTGCATAAGCTCTTTTTTCATAAAGTTTCCTTATAATTTGAGGTTAAAAAGAAGACTTTTCCAGATAAAACAAATAACAAGAGTATTTTTTTTAAACCCGGTAAAAAAGTAGTCATTGGTAGAAATGGCATGCGAAAAATCAAAAGCAGATGATTTTCATCTCGAAAACCGTGGGACTTTTACTAAACTGAAATTCCAGCATGTAGTAGGACACGATCTGACCAATCGATAGTTGCAGGATTATCCATTCATAACTGAACACCCTCTATATTGTATAAGGTGCTTATATCTGTCGTTATATCAGAATAGTACATCAGAAAGAAGGCTTCTCGAGTCTCTTGTACGAAAAAGAAACCTTCTCCTTTTATCGGTATACGCGTCTTTCGTACGGCGATCTCTCATAGTGTGCACACTATTCACCGGACGGCCTTTGGCCTCGTTCCAAAAGAAGCTTTTCTCTCCTTCCTATTTTACCTTCTCCTCTTTATTTCGTTGTCCTCTCTCTTTCTCATCCTTTCTTTCTCTCCGTATGGACCGAAATGAGGAAGACTTTACGATCGCCTTGCGCGAGATTCAACGACGAAATGTGGCGCGTGAAAGAAGCCGGAGAAACGGCCGGCGCAATCGGGCGGGCCGTTGCAATCGGACAAGACCTTCGCGACAACGAGTACAAAAAGAGAGAGGGCGAGAGAGAGAGAGAGAGAGAGAGAGAGAGAGAACGGAAGCCCGGCTGATGTCAGACAACCTCGATGGTCAGCACGGAATTTCGGAAGAAAAAAGGATCAGCAGAAACAGAATAACTTATTTAGCTGCATCATCTTCTCTCTCTCTCTCTCTCTCTCTCTCTCTCTCCATCTCAGTTCCCGTCTCTCTGTCCACTTTTGAATTTTATCCGGAAGATATAGGAGGCCGTTGGCAGTTCTAGCACGTCATCGATATATCGCGATACCACTACGATCTCGACAAGAAAGTACGCCAAAGAAATCAAAGCATATCGGGACGGTGCGAACTTATCCTGGGTGACGAAACGGACGTTTCGCAGAGTCATTTCGCGTTGACATGTGTGGAGGTGGAAAAGGTAACATCAATAGAATGAAGACATATACAGTTACATATATTTACTTTCTTCCATTTACCTGTCTCTCCCTTTCCTCCCTCCCTCCCTCCCTCCCTCCCTCTCTCTCTCTCTCTCTCTCTCTCTCTCTCTCTCTCACTCTCTTGTTCCCTTCCCACATTACGCGAGTTAACAAGAGCACCAGGAGGACGGCAAATGTTATACTTTTTCAATAATCGGTATCCACTTCCGGCACTGGCCCGAATCCAAAGTCTTTCTACCTCTATCTGTCTTTGCCGTCCAGAGGAAGATTTATCTCTTCCTAGCTCGTTCTTTCTCTTTATGACGGTAAATCAAAGCTGAAAGCTCTGCGTTGATCCGACGAGCTCGAGATGCACATAAGTTCGACACAAACCTTTTGGAATATCGCAGTGCCGAGAAGGCGAACGACGAAAGATCAATGGATCCCCCTATATACACATATACACCCAACAAGCCCAAACGATATTTGCAGGTACATGAGAGAACTATGGAAATGAAATACAAATATAAATATCTCGGATCACGACCACATATTTGGTAGTGATCCGAGATATTTAGATTTGTATAATCAATACTGACCTTGAATGACCTTGAATGACTTTGACCCCTTATTGTTTTTTACGCGACATGAGGTGCTCCGCAAAATGGTTGAAAAAAATGTACCATTCCATTAAAGAAAGTGAAGGTGACCTTCTCTGTGCGTCAGCGGCTCCACGGAAATAAAAAACATTGGTCGCATTTGATGGTCCTCTTCACACCGTACAACTTTTGTCTGGAACATTTTTTTGTGATGTCGATAATTACCGAGTTATTTCGGATGGCAGAGATAAGAGGGACACCCTGTATATATATAACTTCTGTATATACAAGAGTCTTCGTTCCATGAAAAATACTTTGAAGAGAGTTTCACGTGTTCGCTGTCATCACTCACGCCACTACGAGCGAGCAATACTTGAAAGAGATTGCGTTCATCTGCGCCGTGAGCGCGTATGCAAATTTGACTTCGAACTCGAGGAGTAACAGAAGCGAAAATCAAAATGACGTCGACGATGACAGAGATGAGTGAGGGCAAAAGCAAACGATGCGCGATTGTTGAAACGCCTCCAAGAAAGCTTCGACGAACGAACGTTCTCGACAAAACGCTCGGTCGACTCAAACCTTCGAGGATAGTCCTACATTTTTCAGCATATATGACTGTACGTACGTTCGTACGAATACGAGCATGTATATACGTATGCAACGCGCATGTCTGTGTACTCGCGGATGACGCAGGTCGAATGTATTTCAGCCATGAGCGATGGGTTACTTCGAACAAGATCTATCAGCGGAAAATTAAAACGGAACGTGGACGAAAAAATAGTGGAACTCGTTGTGTATAGATGAAAAAGCGCGGGGGAGGCTAGGATAATTTGTTATATTGATCGGTAGACTTTTGCCTGTTTCTTTTTTCGCCTTTTTTTCTTCAAAGCTTTACTTCTTTTATCAAGCAAAGCTTTTTTTGTACTCATCAGGTTATGACTAAAGGCGATTGTAATTACTTTTGTTACTTACTGTTTGTAATTATATATGTATAAAAGGCGATTCAGAAAGACGATTGGCAAGGCATTATCAATTATCATTCGAAGGCTATACTCAACAATATTGTATAAAACTCAAGGTCTTCCAAATCATCTACGTATAAGTATTAGCATATCCATATGGAGGTAGATTTATTTAAAACCTCTTTCATTTTTCAAATCAACGATCAGTTTAAGAAGATTTCAAGGACCCCCTTTAAAAAAGCGGGTAAATATGCGGAAGTGGGGCTCCTGCTAGAATCAGGCTAATTTTTTTCTTCTTATTTCTTTTAGTGATCATAGCAGATGATACGAAGTAATATTATGACGGCGCACGACAATTTTTTTTTCTAAAAATTATTAAAAAATTTGGACCCCACGATTTTGGGATCCTCATTGAAAATGAATGGCTTACTATTCCATGGGGGCGTGGAATTGTGGGGTGCATAGTACACTGGGGTGGCCCCCCACTGGGGTGGGCGGCCCACGGAGGCGCCAACCCCAGTGTTCTACGAACCTCACAATTCCACGCACCCATCCGAGGTGCCCCCCGCCCATCCCAGTGTTCTACGCACCCCACGATTCCATGCACCCATCCAAGGTGCCCAACAAACCCACCCCAGTGTTCTACGCCACTGTACGCCATGGGTGCGTGGAACCGTGGGGTGCGTAGAACAGTGGGCTGGGTACTTTACTGCATATGGTAAAGTTCCCACTGAAAAGCATATTGTAAAGTACCCACCGAAAAGCATATGGTTATTTTTTTCCGGAAACACCATGCTGGTTTAATATGTTGGAATTAATATGTTGGAATGGTTTAATATGTTTGTTAACCATATTGAACCATTTATACAAAAATTAGCCTGATTCTAGTAGGAGCCCCACTTCCGAATATTTACCAAAAAGCGAAATATGGTGATAGCCAACATTACCTAAATATTGTATATAGAAGTAATAAATTCAAATACTAAGAAATAAACATATTACATGAAAAAAATAATAAATAAATACATGAAATAAATAAAATAATTATTAACCCTCGAACCGTTCATATGGGTCATTCGCGGCCTCGTATTGTTCTGTAAAAACAACTTTGGGGTAGCGGTAATCCACTGCCACAGACCCGTTGGAATCGATTATTTAATCTTCAGCTAGCAAGCCGTAAAAACCTGTCAAGGACGCTAACGACCCATGTGTTCTAGAAATGTATGTAAAATCCGACTTCACGAAAACATTTTTATTCTCTAGATTTCTGTTTTTTGCCTCAAAATATAAATTTTCATGAAATTGTTGAGTAAATAAAAGCAAAAATGGATGCGAGCGAATAGGTTAGGGCGTTACTTCGTCCTCGCAAACAAGTGGAATATTTCGGCGGAGGAAATTCCGAGAATGAAGATTGTATCGAAAAAGAAGATCATCAGGAAGAGGAAGAGGAGTGCTATGAGTTTTTCATTTCGAAAGTTTTTCAATTTATCCATCAATATTTCACATTTATTATTAATTTTATCTTCTTTAAGTGTCCATACTAAATCGCAATATTCAACCCTTAAAATAAATACTCTTTTTTAATTCCCTAAGCCTCCCATATTCTTTTTCTGAAAGTACATCATCTCGAGTAAAAATAACTCGAAGGTTTTTTTAAAAGATATTACTTGACAAAAATCATGAATTTTTCAACATTACGGTGCATTTCCTAAGTTTTTTTTATCAACGATTAAATGATCAATCCAAAATTAACGTTATAATATTATCATTGTTTGAACTTATAGGTGAAACCACAATGAACATCTGTGATTTGTTTCAGAATTTTTTGTGATTTTTAAGGCTGTTAAATATGTCGCGGACGCCAATGTCCCATGTATTCCGTTCGAAGGTGCCGAAAAATAGTGCTCGATACGAGGGTTAAACCTATTAAATCAAAATAATATCAAATACACATATTGAATCTAAAGATTATATAAATACTATATACACGGCTTGAAAATAACCTTTCCATCTATGTATGGGGCATTCCACGCCATTTCACCTAACCCGTGACGAACGTTTTTGGTTTTCCTAATTTTTTAAATAAAATTATACGCCTTGAAAAAAATTTGCGCTGAATTTAACGAAAAAAAACTATTTTTTATTCACAATAATTTGTTTCGTTAAATTTCTCACAAATGATGAATAAACCGTTTCAGGTCTGACAAAGCCGAATTGGAAATTACAGAATCATTAATAGCATTATTGGAGATTAAAATGATAAAAATCTTATCAAAAAAATATGACCAATTCGAAAAAAATAGAAGGAGTAATGGGCCCACGATGAGACTAGTTTAAAAAATCATAGAATGGGTCACTCTCTTACAGAGAATTTTTTGAAAAAAAGGCAATCATTAAAAAAAAATAGTTTTCACTTTAGAAGCAAAAAAAACGTAAACATTGATAATCGATAGTTTTTTTTTCATATTTTTTAAAGAAAGTATGCTTCAAAATGAAAATAAAATATGCAGTGACATTTGTCGATATGTCAATTAGTTCAGGAGTTATCAGCGTTCGAACGTTTCCAAAACTTGCGAAATCGCCATTTTTCGAAAAATTATTACTCCCAAACGAGAAGAGATAAAAATCTAAAAATTAGTGTGGATATTCCTTTCATGGGGTACAATTGTACAAAAAAAATCTGGAAAACCAAAAATGTTTGGGGTCACGGGCTAGGTGAAATGGCGTGGAATGTCCCGTATATATCGCTTATTTCGTTTCTGCCTCGGTGCCGCACGCCGATGGTGACAAATTGGCAGGGCGCGCTCCGAGCGGTCCGATTTCTCGAAAAGAGAAAAACCTCGTCCACCCCGGTCCCCCCCCCCCCCGGCGCTCGAAAAAAGTTGGAAACTTTCGAGTCGCGGCTATGATACGCGTATATCGGTCAAAGTCAAAGTAACCCGTGCGTTCATAATCTGCTGCGCGGCGAGCCCAGACGATCGCGATGCGAAACGAACTCGAGATAAATTCGCTGTTTCTCCTTGCACGCTTGAACGGCAAGATCGACGTAGTCCCACGAATTTTTCATCCGCGCTCGCGCGCCAAAAAAAAAACAGCAAAAAAGCGATTCGAAAAAAAGGCGATTCGAAAAAAACAAAGAGTGAAAGCTTATTGCGTCGGTTCGTATTACTCATTGTTCGTGAAATATGGTCGATCGATTTCACTGCGAGAGGCATTTTATCTCGACACTTTAATCTCCTCATGAAAAAAAAAAGTAAAAATAAAAGCTCGACGAGAAGTTTCGCCGGTCGCGACCATTCAAGTTCGTTTCTCACAAAAACGAGTTTTGCAGTTTACTGGTCGCAAGAAGCGCAGCCTGACTTACCTATAAATAGTGAACGTTAACGACAAACCGGACGTGATTAATCGTGAGTCGCCGCTACGCGCTTATATTCGTCGTTCACCAACGTTGAGACTTCCGCAGAACTTTTGGACGTACGAGGGCATAACAAACCTACAATGTGCGCGAAGGTCCGAGCAGATTTGCGCGCCAGAGGTCAGCGCTCATGAGAATAAACCGGCGGGAGGGAAAACCTACGGAGTTGCTGCTTTGGTTAACGCTCCCCTAATTACTTACGCCGTATCTGCGAGGGAAAGAGAAAAGAGAAAGGCTAAGACTAATCTCCTTCTCTCTCTCTCCCTCTCTCTCTCTCTCTCTCTCCCTCTCTCTCTCTCTCTCTCTCTCTCTCGGCCTCTCTCTCTACCGGCTGGTTCTTGACAGAAGGGACTATAAATCTCGTCGGCAGGCAGGGGTGGCGCACCGGGACTAGCGGTATCAGCGCGGAGCTAGTTTTCTATATATGTATAGATGTATCAGAAGCTACGCTACCATCGGACTCACGGGTGCAAGAAACATGCAAGAACACCCGGAGGGTCGAGTGCCCTTCTACCAATGAATATTAAAACGTACCGATTTTTTCTCATCATAGGTCCTAGTCCGTACGACACAAGACTCGCAAATGTGGCGTTTTTCATTTCTCGCTGAAATCGATTAGGCAGAGGTTTGTTCGATGCAAAATCGTTTAGTGGTCAGGCATTTCCTAGTCCCAGCTTCGTCCAAGCCTTATTTAGCCAGGAAGAACGATTTTCGTCCACAATCGTCTCTCGGATCTACAGTTTTGGTCTGATCAAGTTCTGCCTGGAAAATTCGTAATCACCGGATGATTTTGTTACGTTTGATATATGTTTTGAAAGCGATATGTCATAGTAAACTATCACAGGCACTGTTGATATGAAGTTTTGTTAGGGTTAAAAAAATCGGTATCCTATCGACGAGGGGCTCGATCCTCCAACAGAGGAAGGATAGCAATATGGCATAGTGTCGACAGACCATATGCAGGGTGAGGCACATCAAGTGTTACAGAGCAATAGCACTCAAACTATTGATCATATCCAAAAATGTTTCAGACAACAGTTTCAGTGTTCGAGAAGGCCGTCGTACTGGACCACCCTATTTTTTTCCGGTGGAGGCGCTGAAGCTACGTCAAGGTCAACTCCACTTTTTTAAATGAAATGGTACATTTTTTCTTCAACGATCTTGTGGAGCACCTCAAGCCGCATAAAAAACATTAGGGGGTCAAATTCATTCAAGGTCGTTCAAGGTCAGTATCGATGATACAAATCTAAATATCACTACCAAATATTCTGTACTGATCCGAGATATTTAGTTTTGTATTTCATTTTAATGAGTGACCTTGAATGACCTTGAACGAATTTGACCCCCGAATGTTTTTTACGCGGCTGGAGGTGCTCCACAAAATGGTTGAAGAAAAAATGTACCGTTCCATGTTAAAAAGTGGAGTTGACCTTGACGTAGCTTCAGTGCGTCTACCAATAAAAAAAAATAGAGTGGTCCAGAATGACGGCCTTCTCGAACACCGAAACTTTTGTCTGAAACATTTTTGGATATGATCAATAGTTTGAGTGCTATTGCCCTGTAACACTTGATGTGCCTCACATTGTGTATACACTCGTAGAAAACATTCCGGACACTTTTTTTAAATTTCGTATTTATGGATCATTTTTACGTTTTAACAACTTTGGTTTTATATTCTTATCAAAGTGAGTTTATTGAGACCAATATCAAGTAGAAACATATAGATTAAAACCAAAACATTACAGTGTCATTTCTGAGTAGCAGAATATACGATTTCTGTGTAAATATAAAAAAGCTAATTTCTATTAAAAGTATCTAGAATTAATTTCAGTAGCGTATGTGGAATTTTATATGTATTTTTTTTTTTTAAATAGGCTCGAGGGTTTGTAAAAATTAAACAGATGAGCCCTACCACCTAATATATATCTACACGTATATACTATAAATCGTAAGTTTTAATTACGTTTAATTACCTTACTATATATAGGGTGTTAGGGAGGTCGATACAAAGCCTTAAGGGGTTGATAGGTCACCACGTTAAGAACATATCTAACCTAGGTTACCTTAGTCCAAAGTCCTTGGATTTCGAGTTATCATGGTAAGTATGATTTTTGGAAAATTTTCCAAAATTAGGTACCAATTCGTTCATGACGTTCGAACAGACAATAATTGGTAGCTAAAAACTTATTTGCATCTCAGCTTAATGTGTATTCAATCGACAAACACCGATACAATCATCTGTATCCATACAACTAACTAAACGTTGAATAACTACGTGTTGAGTCATTCAAATCATGTCAAAAAAATAAAAATACCTCTCATGTTAAAACTATTTCGTACAAGAAAGCATTAACATAAGAAGTTAACGAGTTAGTACCGAATGTTGGGAAATTTTCCAAAAACCATACCATGATAACTCGAAACCCTTAGACTTTGGACTAAAGTAACCTAGGTCAGATATGTTCCTAACGTGGTGACCTATCACCCCCCTAAGACTTTGTATCGACCTTCCTAACACCCTGTATATTAAATCGTAAACGTCAGCTATTTGATTTTACAAAAACCCTCGACCCAATTTTCCAAAATTACTTGACTCCTACAAGAATTTTTCCGATAACATTAATAAAAAGAATGGGTTTTTCGAATCCTCCAGCCCTTTTCATTGCTGTGGCATAAACTCTTTTTTTTATTCCGGCGTTCGTACTCCGTGAATTATATGATTTCAGTTTACAGGGTGAGGCACTAACTGTTGCCACCTTGAATATCTGTGTAATTATCGACGTCACCAAAAAATGTTTGAAACAAAAGTTGTACCGTACGAAAGGGGTTATCAAATGCGACAATTTTTTTTATCTCAGTGGAGGCTCTGTCGCACAGTAAAGGTCACTTCCACTTTTTTCAATGTCAACACCTCACTGCATTTTTCTGACATTCTCCGTAAATTAGACGCATATTCATAGTTTGCTCTTCAAAAGAATACATCATTTATATTCGCTTGATTCATTAATACTAGTCTCGCCATTCTTACTATCGTTATCTTAGGTTTTTTTGGGCGAAACATTGTACAATGATCCGTGTACGTTGTAGGTTTGGTGCCGTTGTTTACATACAAGACAATGGCAAAACTTCGGCGATAAGTGCCGAAGTGAAAAGAAATTCGTGATGAGGAGATTGCAATACTGCATTGATTCCAATGGCAATCACTTTGAACATCTACTGTGAATAAAGGTAATTTCACATAAAAATAAAGTTCATGTCATTTTTTGATCTTAAATGACCTTGAATGACTTTGACCCCTGAATGTTTTTTATGCAGTTTTCGATGCTCTACAAGATAGTTGAAAAAAAATGTACTGTCCCATTTAAAAAAGTGGAGGTGACCTTTACTGTGCGACAGCGCCTCTACTGAGATAAAAAAAATGGTCGCATTTGATGATCCCTTTCGTACGGTACAACTTTTGTTTCAAACATTTTTTTGTGACGTCGATAATTACAGAGATGTTCAAGGTGGCAACAGTTAGTGCCTCACCCTGTATATATAGATGAAACAGTAATGATCAGAAATTCAATCATGGAAGTGGTATTTGCAGAGCACAATTTTCCGCTGATGTGAATATTTCCATTACATTATAGTATATATTTCTGTTAATCTGTGTTTGCATCGAAAGTAAAGTGCTTTTTTTACTATCGAATAGATTGATAAGAGCGCGACATAAGTATAGGATTAGTAAAATAAGCTTACAAGAGTATTGATTTTATATATATATATATATATATATATATATATATATATATATGTATGTATGTATGTATGTATGTATATCTAAATATTACTTTTTACGTACCATTTTAATTGACAGCGCCTCGATATACATGTTAGTACGATATGGCTCCGACACCTTCTATGTCTATATTTTAAATATTTCTATTTTGTTTTATATTTCCGTTCATTTACGTTTATGTAGAACGTAATGTACATTTTTATTATCGAAGGGAGTGATGCAAGGGCGAGATTAAATTCAGAAGATTGATAGCCAAACTAACAAGCATATTATATATATATATATATATATATATATATATATATATATAGACATGCAATAAAATAAAAAATGGTACCATAAACGAAAATATAAAAATTAATGTACGTGCGTATATATATACACATTACTTTTCATATTTTCTTTTATGGTACCTTTTTGATCGGTTAAGCCTCTATGGGAGTTAGTACGATATACCTGTAACGTGTTGTGTGTCTTATATATATATATATATATATATATATATATATATATATATATATATATATATATATGTATATATACATATACACGGGAGCAGTAGTTCTGGCGGACTAAGTTGTGGCTTGAAAGTTAAAGACTGGCCTGCCCGAGTGTAATTAATCTATCCCCGAGAGTCCACAACCTTCTGACATATAACATCTACACACACAAGTACAGACATGCACTTTCAAATATATATATATATATATATATATATATATATATATATATATATATATATATATATATATATATATATATATATATATTGTATTTACGGCAGAAAACGTTAACGTGTACCGGGACACAGTGACCAAAAACCTCCCACTGGTCACGCAGTCTCCCCTCAAGTGTGTATTTGGTAGTCCCTTCTCTCCTCAAGTTAAACTCGTACCGAAACCTTGGCGCGGCAAAAGAAATCCTACCGGATATCAGTGTGCTCGAACCGTGCTAGAACTTTTCTCCCCCATAGTTCTCGACAGCTAAACCAACAAGTTCGTTCTCACCGATAAACCGAACGTTGGGAAACAAAAACAGAGACCGCGGACAAAAGAAACAGTTCTCTGTGAGCGATTACTCACTCGTTAACGGGTCTGCATAAGCTCGGACGAAAAACCGGTCGATTTTTAGAATTTTTTCCGTCTAGGGTATTGAAAGAATGAGCTCGGCATTTTACACACAATTGATACATAGTCTTGGAAAGATTGAGTTTTTTTTTCATTGGAACATATTAATGAACAATGAAGTTATTATTATTTTAACAAAGTTCCACCGGGCTGCACTGGCGATCGGTGTCGGTGATTCTGGCGACAGGGTGATCTGAAATAAAAATTAAAAATATGTACTTTTAGTATAATAATAAAACTTTCGTATGACCAGATACTTTTTTTTGATGTTGAAAATTACAAGAATGGCTGTAGAAAAAAACACGATTTTCGACAAAAAAAAAACAATTTTAATCATTGGTGATTTAGAAATAAACATATCAGAAAATCGTCCGGTCAAATTTTAAGCGAATAGAGCGGATTTTGAGATCCGACTTACAGCGTTCCATAAAACATAGTTTCGAGAAAAAAAACGCAAAATAAAAAGGGTAAATCGCAGCGGGGCGGTTCACATAAATCGTCGTAATTCGTTCAAGTTTTGGAATCATTCGTTTAACCAGATACTTTTTTGGAATTTTGTCAATTACGAAAATGGCAAGCTGTAGGAAAAAAAATTGATTTTCGACGAAAAAACATTTTGAAAGATTTGTTACTTACAAATGGATAAATATATCGAAAAATCATCTGCAACAGAAAAAAAGGTAATCCGCAGAAGGGTGGTTCATATAAATCGTCATAATTCGTTCAATTTTTGGAATCTTTACAAAATCTTTGTTGAAAATTGCATATTAAAGTTAAGACCCAAGGCTATAAGACTATGCAATAATAGAGTGCGTAGAATCGTTAGAGACATTGGGACAGTAAGACGTTTACTTTTGAACGACGAAAGGTCAAGGAACGAAAAGCTTTAATAACTATACATGTATTCAGAACGATCTAATGATAAATCCAAAGGGTTTGAGGTGAGAATAAAGAACGTAAACAGTAGTAAAATATTTTACGGTTTTTTTTAAATTTTCTCTTGTATTTACAAAGAACTTGGTCTTGGTATTTACAAAGAACATCACCTAAGTGTCCGCCTCCGCTTTCGTTAAAACTCATATACATGATCGAGCATTAAAAACTATTAGACACGTATTTTTTTTATCAACGGAAAAACGTTTACAAGGGGGAAAACCACCCCTCAAACAAAGACGCGTCCACCCTTAAATTTTTTTCATTACTTATATAGTGGATTTTTCATCGCTTTGCATTAGAAGAATTTTGGTTTTTGTTTCGTTCAGATCAGTGGACTGCTTGTGTCTGAAACTGCAAAATCACCCTTCGACTCGTCTTTCTTTGAGGGCTGGTTTTTCCTATTAATACCGTTTCCCGCCGATAGGAAAAAATCCGCCTCTAATAGTTTTTAAAGTTTTATCACATATATGAGTTCGAGAAAAATCGAAGGCGGACCCTTAACGGCGGGGTAAAGTTAATTCGGCGAAAAAAAGGCATGTTTTTAAGATTTTTTTTTGGCGTAACGAATAGTGTTCGTTTATTGAAAAATTTACATATAATAAAGTAACATTTGAACAACATTCTCCTAAATTTGCATTGCAAAATATTCAAAATTGAGCGAGTGAAAATTAAACCCCGGAGGCGCCTCAAAAAAAAGTTGGTTTGCGGTGTGCACCATAACTCGCAACAGAATCATTTGAAACAAAAAAAATCAAAATGCATTTGTTAAAGGAGATGTTTCTCGAGGTAATGACGGGAGGATTTTTTTTTCGATTTTTCGATTTTTCGTAGCACTTGGGAGCCAAAAACCCGATTTTCGCTAAAAAAATCGGCTAATTTGTTGTTGAAAAATTAGTAATTATTTAAAAAAAAACAAAACAGCTCTCGACAATACCTGGTGAATTATGTGAAGAAGTACTGTGCAAAATTTCAAAGCGATTGGTCCAGTAGATTTTGAGTTATCGTGCACACGGACTTCAAATATGACAAGTCTCAGAAAAACGGTTTGAAAAACGCAGAAGAGAAGAGAACGGCATGGAGCAATAGACGCTCAAATACTCATAACTTCGTCAATTTTACTCCGATCGACTTGAAATTTTAACACAATATTCTTGATATATTATGCATTCATTTAAAAAATTAAACAAAAATGAAAAAAAAATGTAAATACTTTACCCCGCCTTTAAGTGATATTCCTTGTTGCACCCGGAGTGTAGAGTTCTAGGGGTGGAAACGTAAATCGGGCATCCCTCGAGTATCGTCAGGTAGCTCGAAAGCGCTTCGGGTCACCGCTTTCTCATTCATATACATGTGTACGCATATATATATATATATATATATATATATATATATATATATATATATGCATATATTTATATATATGAAGCCGAGTGCACAAAGCCTGAGATGGATGGAGAGGGAGCAAATGTCAATTGTATCGCGTTCCAAACGATATGTTACCTTGAACATTTACCCTGCACCTTCTCGCATGTATACTGCATATACTGCATCTTCAATGAATTCCCAGCTACACAAGTTGGCTTTGCATAACATTATTGGGAAAATTGGCGTGTGGAACATGTGGCAGTCATTGAGCATGGGTATTATTCGTTTACGCTGAATGGCGAAACACCGAGGCAAGGGATTGAATACATTGAAAAACGGGCACTCGTGTATTTATTGTCGAAGCAAATATTTTGAGAATCGTTGCGGACTAATTTCACAAAACAATGATTCGGCGTGTCCGTCACTGTTTTTATTCGTGCTTAATTAAAATTTGAATCGTAATGAAAAATGGCTCTGCGAAAGTTAAACAAAAGCCTTTATCGATTTAAAATTTCGGAAAAAATACTTAATGTTCATTCTCGAACCAAAAATATGATTAACTCTCATTCTTTCTTCTTCGATCCTCGAGTTCGGCGCAAATTGTGGACTTCCTCCAAGCTGGCCGCGTCGTCGTCGAAATTCAATTCGCCGGTGCCCAGCTACCATAAATCAATCGGTATTACGTCTACGCGCGATACAGGTAGTATTTCCGTTTTAGCCTCGTTATTGCGATATGCATCGCAGAAGGCCAGCGTTAACGCGAAATAAAGCTAGACCGGGGCACAACGGAGTTTCGAGCACACGAGGTCGCAACAGCCGCGCGTGCAGTCTACCGATAAACGATTGCTCGTGTACAGAGCGCGAGGCGAGATGAGTGAGCACACCTGGCTGATGGTAACGAGAGGGCCTTTTACGAGGGTGCAAGGGGCGCGAGACTGTAAAATGAGCGACATTACGACCCTCCACCTTTGTCCTGACTTGCGACCACCATCCTTCCACCGGCTATTCCATATCGAACCCCACCCTGGATACGAAGTCTCCTCAAGGCCGGAGCCTGAATTGGAACGTCCAAAAAAGCGTTTTTTCGGGAATTTTTTTAGAAGGCAATTAAACAAGTGAGCCCAGTAAACATTGAGGTATATTTTCATGTATATTTTAAATGTATAAAAAAAAAATGTTCAACACGAAACAATAAATGACTGCAGATTTGTCAGTCTATTCCATGTGCGTCTTGCCACTGCAGTCCCCAATCGGCGGGAAAGATGCTACTCGTAATTCTTGTCTGAAACACATAAACCAATAAAATGTTCAGTTGTCATATATTTTTCTCTTCTGGGTGAGTTAAGAAAAAGCTGAGAAAATCGTGAAATTATAACTGTTCTCAGGTTTTGAAATATGTGATAAAAAAACACTTTAACGTGCTATAAATATTATTTAAAAATACTTTTTCAACGACTTTTTTAATTCACTTAGAAGAGATTTTCACACTGAAGAATATAAACTTCGGTTTGATTCAATAGGTCGTTTAGTTTTTTTGCTATCACGCCCGCCAATTAGGAAAAATCGTGAAAATGAAAACTAGAGACAAAGCGCTTCAAAGTTTTCAATAGGAGGAAATATCAATATCAAATATCAATCACTTCTCTTCTTTTGGCCTTGTATCTTCGAAAATATTTACAATTAGCCCCTGTAACTTTGTAAATATATTTTTGGATAGTTTATCTATCGATTTAAGCAATAAAAAAAAACGTTTTTTCGGAACTTCTAATTCTAGCTCCGGCCTTAATGAGATTACTCACACTCTATTGTCGAACGTTTGCTCTATTTCTATTTTCTATTTTCTTTTAAAAAATTTTCTTTTGAAGTTGTGGACCAATGGGGTTGCTCGTTGCACTATTTTCATATACGGAAGGAAAAGGATATCGATTCAGTTATCAATAGCAGTTTGATAGGCTGCAGTAATTTTTACCCAAGAAGAAGCTCAAAATGACAGAGAGAGAGAACGCCTGATTCGGCAAAACTATACATCTTTAAAGAAAAAATCACCTTTTATCCATTTCGAGATTTATTGACTTTCAAAAGTTTTTGTTTGTTGCATTTCGTGATCGTTGATCGTTTTTCCATTTTTTTTTCGATTACTCTTGTGATTTTTCGCTCTCGAAACAATAAACTCAAAATAAAAACGAAACGATGCAGAGGATTGAGAAAGCTCGCTTGTTTGACGTTCACGAGGGCGTAAATAATCGACGATTTTTCCATCTCACGACCACCCCCGAGTAATTCGAACGACTGGGGCAAAATTGGGGGAAGAAGTTGAGGCAAGAGCGCTAACGATATGACGAAGTTCGGCGACATTTTTATCCTTCTTTTTGCGCACTTGTTCGCACTTTTTCCTCGTACATATTTTCTGTCTGCTTTTTGATCCCCGTGCCGCGTATACGAGAAGAAAGATGAAGAAAAAAAAACGTCGCCATCGCTACAAGAGTTTGCACGCGCCTCGATCATCATAATCTTAACTGACAACACGTACAAAAGTTCGCGTCTTCGAAATTCATTTATCTTTTATCTCTCGCGCTTTTTTGCACCCCAATTTTACCGCGTTATACATATTCGTTGTCGCGCGATTCACCGTAATCGTTTTACGCCGAACAAGGGTTGGGCGACTCGAGAGAGAACGAAAAAAGTGCAAACTCGCGTCTTAAGGGCGACGACGAAGGCGTTAATAAATCGACGAAGTTTTTGTCTTTAAAGTCTCTCTCTCTCTCCCTCTCTCCTTTTCCTTCGACCCTCGATTCTTGAATGCGCGCGAGCAATTGCCTCATATCTGACGTCAGAAATTCACCGCTGCTTAAGGGCGGGGTAAAGTATTAAATTTTTTTTTTCATTTTTTTTTTAAATTTTAAATGAATGCATAATATATCAAGAATATTGTGTTAAAATTTCAAGTCGATCGGAGTAAAATTGACGAAGTTATGAGTATTTGAGCGTCTATTGCTCCATGCCGTTCTCTTCTCTTCTGCGTTTTTCAAACCGTTTTTTCTAAGACTTGTCATATTTGAAGTCCGTGTGCACGATAACTCAAAATCTACTGGACCAATCGCTTTGAAATTTTGCACAGTATTTCTTTACATAATTCACCAGGTATTGTCGAGAGCTTTTTTGTTTTTTTTAATAATTACTAATTTTTCAACAACAAATTAGCCGATTTTTTTTAGCGAAAATCGGGTTTTTGGCTCCCAAGTGCTACGAAAAATCGAAAAGTCGAAAAAAAAAATCCTCTCGTCATTACCTCGAGAAACATCTCCTTTAACAAATGCATTTTGATTTTTTTGTTTCAAATGATTCTGTTGCGAGTTATGGTGCACACCGCAAACCAACTTTTTTTCGAGGCGCCTCCGGGGTTTAATTTTCACTCGCTCAATTTTGAATATTTTGCAATGCAAATTTAGGAGAATGTTGTTCAAATGTTACTTTATTATATGTAAATTTTTCAATAAACGAACGCTATTCGTTACGCCAAAAAAAATCTTAAAAACATGCCTTGTTTTCGCCGAATTAACTTTACCCCGCCGTTAATAATCTTCGAACGCTAAAGCAGCGTGACGGAATTTCGGTTCGTGCTTCTCGTCATTTTCTTTTTTTTTTATCACGCACACGACGAAAGATTAATTAGCGAGCAGCAGAGCACCGATGCATGCCTTGGTAGCTGCAATTTTCTGATTAATGAAATTGCGGAAATCGACGGGGGTGAAAGCGACGAGAGGAGATTACCGATTGATGCTTCTCACCAACGCGACGACCCCTCATCTTTTCCCTTGTCACGCTTTATCGCATACCGTGATATCACGAAGGCGAATCGAGCACGGAATTTCCACGACGATAATTAGTCGCGGGTCACAATCGCAATGGGAGGATGTTCCAATAAGTCGATGGCAATGGACCTTCGGGCCATCGAAATTGGAATTCCATTCTCCATATATCGTTATGTGTATATATAACGCTCGGTCTTCTTAAATACGCTCTTCGTGATGGCATTTCAATAACTTCCCGGATTCAATTCCCGTTAGGGTGCAACCGATCGCGATAGGGAGAAAGCTTATAGAATCGTCTCTCTATATTTCTGTATGGACAGGGTGTCCTGTTATCAATGGAGAGTCCGGCAACTGTCGATAGGTCATATCATGTCCTATTATATGCTGGAATTTCAGTTTAGTAAAAATCCCACGGTTTTCGAAATTTTGGGCTTTATGGTATTTTTTGAAAAAAAAAATCATCTGCTTTTGGTTTTTCCCGTGCCATTTCTACAAATGATATGAATCGACAATAACTAAGCAACTTTTTAAAGTAGTTGGCACGATATGCGAAGTACATTTTTCTTTACACTGCAGGCTATCAAAGTCAGGTGTTCGAATTGGTTTGTATGAAAATTCTGCATAAGATCTTTTTTCATAAAGTTTCCTTAAAATTCAAGATTAAAAAGAAGACTTTTCTAGGTAAAACAAATAACCAAAAGTATTTTTGAAAAACCGGGTAAAAAAAGTTAATATTTGTAGAAATGGCAGGCGAAAAACGAAAAGCAGATGATTTTTATCTCGAAAACTGTGGGACTTTTACTAAACTGAAATTCCAGCATTCAATTCATAAGAGGACACCCTGTATATGTTGTACGAGGAGTCTGGGATGGTCCTCTACTCGTCTGACATGTAAGATTGTCCACTTTATTTTTTCCCGAGCTGTAATGAAAAAAGGCTATAATGTTACTGACATCAGCAACTATAATAATAAGGAATTATTCATTTTGATAGTTACAAAAAGCAGGGTGTATATATTTTTCTTAGCCTTTTTGGGCCCCATGAACTTACTGTTGTAAATTTTTTTTAAATTACGCATGTGATTTATAAAACATAAAGCATTACCCAGAAAATGAATTCAATTACACATTTGATTAATCGAATTTAACAATTAAATTACAAATTAAATTTATGAACTAAACTACGAATTTATTTCATTAATTACATTAAAAATTTAACTTATCAATATCGTTACGAGTTTTATTTATTACTGAACTTACAATTTAAATTCATGATTCAAATTACAAATTTAATTAATTTATATTTGAATCGTTGTGCAATAGTTAGTTTTCCCTATCTATTTCTCTCTCTCCCCCGCTTTTTCTCCCTATAAAAACGTTGGTATAAAAAAAGCGTTTATCTCGACTCACCTCCTCCCCCGCATTGCGGATGACCCATTGAACTCGACGACCCGGTAAAAAAGAGAATAGAACCAAAGTCGGCGTGTAACGCGTCGGATGCATCAACGAAAAATAAACGTAATAAAAAAACCAAGATCGAGATCGCTTCTCTCGAGTGGCAAAAATTCTCGTCGAGGAGTGTACGAGGCAAAAATGAAAAAAAAAAAAAGAAAAAAACTAAACAAAACGGAGGGGAAAAATGCGAGTTTTATGAACGTTTTTTTTTTTTTTTTCGTGTGTCCATATATGTAGGTCGCTATCGTGTGTATAAGAGGTGGAATGTTGCACAAGGGTCTTTACGACTATGAGGCGGTAAAGGTGCAGTTATTACAAGTCTATATCCCGCGTGCCTCGTTCGAGGCCAAGGAGCGAATGAGGCGGTCGCTACGAACGTGAGCTGCAATTCCACTCGCATTTACGCTTCGAAAAAAAAAACGAGAAAAAAAAATACATACACGTCAGACTATTCCAAATTTTTTCCCACACTACGAGAGTTCGGACTTTGAATTTAAAGTGTACTCCGCGATACGAGAGCGCTGGCAAAAAAATTCTAAGTGGCACCCCATTCGCACCGTTCGTACCGAAAACACTTCCGCAGCTGTTAAACCAAATTACCAGCCTCTGGAACCTCCCGAAGATTTTCCCACGTGTTAAACGCAATAGTGTACGAGACTTGATTTTTGCCACATTTTCACATTCGGACAATAATCCCGTTGCTTAAAAACGATTTTTTTTTCGATACACGAATTCGTACGAAATAAATCAAAGTGTAGACGAAAACGTGAAACGGCAAACAAAATATTCGTATGGACATGCATTGATGCACAAATTGAACAACCCAGGTAGAAATTGTGTTTGGAATCCTATAGGATTCCCCTACTTCTCCCTACTCCCTGATAGGGATCCAACGGGACACCCCATTGGATCCCTATCAGGAAACGTCACGCTCGTACATTGGATTCCAAGAGGGACTCCCCATCGGGATCCAAAAGGGATTCCCATCGGGATCCAAAAGGGATCGGGATCCAGTAGGGATTCCTATCGGGATTCCATAGGGATTCCATAGGGATTCCCTATTAGGATCCAATAGGGATTTCCCATCGGAATCCAATGTAAGAATCTTAAAGCTTCCCCACAGTATTGAACGGAATCCGATACGATGCTTGATCGATCATATCGCATTCTGTAAGCCCAAAATGCTACAAAAAATAAAAGCATCGATACACTAAAGAGATCAATTTATTGTTTACAAAGGAGTACATATCGAATACCACAATATACTTATTTTTTTTTTTTTTATTGTTTACTCATACTGAATATTTATAGTGCTTTGTATAGTATTCTTCGAATACTTATATCTTATATCTATATCTTCGAGTACTTTTTATACTTTATGAACTTTTTAAAAATACTTTAAATACTTTTTATGCTGTAACGTAGGTTTTATACACTTTTTATACTATTATTAAGCAAAAATACTTGTGCAGTTATGGGCGGGATATTCTTTGAATACTTTTCATACTATATAAAATTTAAACACTTTAATAAGGCTTGCATCATTGGAATGCAACAAACATTAATGCGTGTTTGGAGTAAATAAATTTTACGATCGCGATTGTGCGCTAACTCGATCGTCGCGCGCTTTTCAAGGACGACACGAACATATATGTACCCTGCGCCGCTTATGTTCTATCGCCCGACGTCTTTCTTTTCTCGGAAGCGATTTTCTGAATCCTTATTGGATCCCGATAGGGAATTCCTATTGGCTCCCGACAAGGAATCCCTGTTAGATCCCGATGGGGAATCCCTATTGGATCCCAATGAAAAATCCACCGGGTCGGGTGGAAATTGCTGTTACGGGCTACAAACTTAAGCGAATGTGTAATAGATATCTTGTTTATAAAAATATGATTTCATACTTACATTTAATTTTCTTTTAAAACCTCATTTAAGCCGCTCTAACAAAACTCCACACCCACAGCGATAAACCGCAGACGCAATCGTAACCCGATTGCCGTCACGTCCAAAACAAATTTTTATGCGCACAAGTATTAAAAATTCAAAAAGTGTGCATATTAAAATTTATAACAAGTTTTTTCATTCGTATAAAAAATACTAGCCCATAACAAACTATAAATATACAATATGGGTAAGCACTAAAGTAAAGAAGTTACTAAAGAATATAATTATATATTGTAGTATTCGATATCCTAACAAATTCCTAGAAACACGTTGGTGCATCTTGAAACTCCCAAGCAAATCTGTGCACGGGACCATCAAAGAATAATTTTTTACAAAGCGTCGCGAAATCCCATTTTATATCATTTCTAGTAAAAAAAATTTCAAACCACGTTAATCTGGAAACAGCCCAGGATCCATTTGGATTCCAATGTGGTCTCCCTACCTGGGGTGTCCATATCAAATCCCCATAAGGATCTGGTAGAACCTGGGGAGTCCCCAACAAATACATTTGGATTCCAATGTGGACTCCCTACCTGGGCCGTCTCTATCAAATCCCCATAAGGATCTGGTAGAATCTGGGGAATCCCCAACAAATCTATTTGGATTCCAGTGTGGACTCCTTACTTGGGGCGTCCCTATCAAATCCCCATAGGGATCTGGTAGGATCTGGGGAGTCCCCAAAAAATTTCTGCATGGGAATCTTCCAAAACATTGTCCACATGAAGTTAGTCCTATTTTTTTATTTATAAAATTGTAAAGTTTTTTTTACAATCACACTCTAGCAAATTTGCCGAAAACACGAAGTAATATATGAGCGACGAAAATTCAAAAATTTTTCTTTCGTTACTGACCAGGAACATCGGTTTGGTGTCCCCCTTCAATTTTGATGAAAGTCGCCTATATTATGGAGCATCTAAAACAATTTAGTATGTATTTTTTTGTAGGGGGAAATACGGTTTCAAGGGGTGAAAGCACCCCTTAGACTGAAGCATGTCAAGGGTTCATTTTGTGGTTCATTCCAGTGAACCAGAAACGATAATTCTTCGAATGCAAAATGATCATAAATCCACTATGGGTACAATGAAAAAATAAAAATGGGATGCACCACCTCTTTATTTTTCCTTCTCTTACCTCAAATTTAATCGACGCGCATTTCATTGGGCAACACTTTGAAGGGGAGAAAAATTAAAGTATACATATTTTCACATTTTTGCCTGGTACCAAACTTAAGGGGGTAAATGACATTTCATACATTTTCGACGATTTGTAATGAAAATTGCGAGTTGGGGGGGGGGGGGGGGGATAAAAGGTCCACTCAGATTCAGTTGGTGAAAATACATCAATTTGGATTTATAAAAAATATTTAAAATCCAAATTTTTTCCCCATCTTGCCCAAAACCAAGTGGCTTCACTGAACCGTCGATTATGTCTTTTTTGCTTCGATGTGGGACTCCATTCAGAGCTCATTTTCTT
Source organism: Ophion obscuratus (assembly GCA_964007375.1). Taxonomy (NCBI): domain Eukaryota; kingdom Metazoa; phylum Arthropoda; class Insecta; order Hymenoptera; family Ichneumonidae; genus Ophion; species Ophion obscuratus. Next base: position 40,841,343 of record OZ023318.1, read on the forward strand.
CATAATCGTGTTCTCATCTAAATGCCGTTACATGCATGGAGTTTCGATGATTTTTTTATATTTTTGGCAGTTTTAAAAAGAGAGCATCGATTTTTGCGAATTTTTCCATACCCTACACCCCTTTGCCTCTTTTACGGCTATTTTTCAAGTGATCTTTCCGGAAAAATTATTTGACATTTCGAGATGAATAGAGCAGCGTTCTCTAAGTGTGTCAAAATCCTTTTCAAAATTTCCCCATTAAGTGTATTTCGCTTAAATAGGACCGACGCTCCGGCTGTTTGAAATTTTGGGATTTTGACGATTCCGGCAATATAGTCAAAAAGCTCGAGAAAAAGGTTCGATTTTTAAACCATTTCTAGAGCCCATCCAATCGCAAATTTTCCGCTGATTACGAATATCATCGAGTTTTCGTCGAGAGCTTAAAATTATGCGAGCTAAACGCGAAAAACGTTTCTAAACCCACTTTCGACGATATTTTATTTAAAAAAATGTGTTTTCGAGAAAATGTATGGAGAATTCGTGTTCAGGGGGTAAAAATACATCGATATACACATAGAAAAAAAAGTTTAATCCAAAACAATTTGCCATCTCGGCCAACAATAAGTGGCTTCACTGAATCGTCAATAATTAATTTTGGTTTGGATTTGCAGCTTCGCTTTGTGTCTATACTCTTCATAATCGTTTTCTCTTCAAAACGCCATTTAATTTATTCAGCTCCGTTTATTTCTCGATTATCGACAGAATTTCAAAGAAATAATCGATTTCCTCAAATTTTTCCATCTATACCCCTTTGCCTCTTTTTCGGCCACTTTTCAAGTGCACTTTCCGGGAAAACACATTAAGGGGTAAGGCCACTGTAAATTTTTTGAAAAATCGATTTTTTTTTATTGCCTTAAAAAATAGTTTAAACCCTCTAGTTTAAAAATAGTTTAAATCCTTTTAACTTCTTTTTTAAATTTTTTCCAATAAAAAACTATTCGCAAAACTTTAAACGCGTTTTTCTCGAAACATGGTTTTTCAAAATGGCACGCAGCATAACTCGAACAATTTTCATTTTTTTTACTTGAAATTTTAACCAGATGTGAACATTTACATTATCTTGAGAATGTCGATCGGAATTTTCAAGAACTTTATTTATTGATTTTTTATTAACAAAAAACTTGCCGTTTTTTTCGTCAAAAATCAATTTTTTTTTTCAAACGCACGCCAAATCCACAAAAATTGATACTTTTTAAAATCCGATCGACATTCTCTAGCTATAGCCCTCTAGATTAATGGTTTTTTTTTGTTCTAGATTCAAAAGTGCACCAGTGGTGCTGCGTGCCGCGGAGCCCTGGAAGCAAAACATGTCCCGGGAAGATAGCTGTGGAACCGCCATTTTGTTTTTTTTTACTGTAAAAAAATTTTATAATAAAGTTTAATATATGCCCGATAACACCATTAAAAGTTTTTTTTCAAATACCTTCAATTTCGGGAGCAAAAAATTAGTGAAAAAACCTTTTTTTTTGGGCTGTTACAGTGGCCTTACCCCTTAAGATATCGGGATGAATCGAGCGGAGTTTTCCGAGTCTACAAAAATCTATTTTTTAACCCCCCTATTAAGTTTACGTTACTGAAAACGACGCTATATATATATCTGCGTATGTATTATTCATAGATCGTAAAACGCGCGTTTATTGACCCCGAAATCTCGAAGGATTTACGTACACACACCGTGACCCGTCTTAAAAAAAAATAAAATTCACGTACACATAGACAAACATACGGGCGTGCTATTTCCCCCGAATGATTTTTTTTGTGGCGTTCGACAAGTGCCCACAATCCGGGCAATCTCGATCTCGACCTTCCTATCTTATTTTATCACGATAACCCTCTTTTTTCATGTACTTGATACGGTTCTGCGAGCAACCGCGATACACATGTACACACACGTGTCCGCGTATCTCGCAGCGAATTTTTGTTCGGTCCACCGTGTAATTACGATAAGGTCATCGCGCAAACGTCGTTTTCCCGTAGCATATACGAGTTCGATTCGTGCTCCTAGCCGAGCGGAACATAAAAGAAGGAAAAAGATAAATGACAAGGAAGAAAGCTTTTTCCTCGCCCTTTTTCGTGTACAGACCATTGCGGAGCGAAGTGCTCGTTCATACGTACATGTGGGGAGCCATTCTCGTGGATGCACGATTCGCCACTGTTGATCTTACGGATCTTTGATACTGGCTAAAAAAAAGATAAAAAACAGGAATATAACCGAGGACTAAATGTTTCTCGATGTATCGAACTTCCTTGTATTCGGCGTCTTTCATCCTTCGATTTTTTAAGGACAAAAGTATCAAGACTCGTTTTCCATTGCAATGACGAAGTGAATAAAAGTCGTGTCGTACGGATCCAATTGGATTATCACACTTGTCCTCACTCCCTGATAGGGATCCAATGGGTCATTGGATTCTACTCGGGATTCCCCATTGGATTTCAATGTGTGAATCCAATTTGAATCCTAAAGGATTCCCACATTATCGAAGAAAATCTGACACGATTCTTGTTGGATCCCATTCGACCAGATGGTCTCCATGGTCACGTTCGTACATTGGATTCTAATCGGGATTCCCCATTGGATTCCACTGTACGAATCCAATTTGAATCCATAACCATTCCGACATTATCGAAAAAAAATCCGATACGATTCTTGATGGATCTCATCGCATTCTGAGATCCAACAAGAATCGTATCGGATTTGCTTCGATAATGTGGGAATCCTTTAGCATGCAAATTGGATTCGCACATTGGGATCCAATGTACGAATCCAATTTTAATCCTGAAGGATTTCCACACTGGAATCCAATGTTCGAATCCAATTTGAATCCTAAAGGATTCCCACATTGGAATCCACTGTACAAATCTAATTTGAATCCTAAAGGATTCCCCATTGAATTCCAATGTGCGAATCCAATTTGAATCCTAAAGGATTCCCACATTGGAATCCAATGTTCGAATCCAATTTGAATTCTCACATTGGAATCCACTGTACGAATCTAATTTAAATCCTAAAGGATTCCCTATTGTGCGAATCCAATGTGAATCCTAAAGGATTCCCATATTATAGAAGAAAACCCGATACGATTCTTGTTGGATCCCATTCGACAAGATGGTCTCCATTGGTACGCTCGTACATTGGATTCCAATAGAATTCCAATGTACGAATCGAATTTGAATCCTAAAGGATTCCCACATTATCGAAGAAAATCCGATACGATTCTTGTTGGATTTCAGAATGCGATGAAATCCATCAAGAATCGTATCGGTTTTTTTTGATAATGTGGGAATGCTTTAGGATTCAAATTGGATTTGTACAGTGGAATCCAATAGGGAATCCCGATTAGAATCCAATGTACGAGCGTGACAATGGAGACCATCATGTTGGATTGGCTCCAACAAGATTCATATCGGATTTTCTTCGATAATGTGGGGAATCATTAGGATTCAAATTGGATTCGAACAATGGAATCCAATAGGGATTCCCGACTAGAATCCAATGACCCATTGGATCCCTATCAGGAAGTGAGGACAAGTATGATAATCCAATTGGATCCCTACGACGAAAATGTTAGATACACAAAGCGAGTGGATCTTAAAAAAGTGTAAAACTTGTCTAAAAAAGGATAGCTTAAAAATTGATTTGAACATCATCACTGAAAATTCATTGTAGCCATCGATATTTTTTTATTTCCCTGCACTTTGACATAACATTGTGCAGGTTATGTTTCGACACGCTGAGCTTTTTTCTCGTGAGTTCACATATTTTCGATTCGAACGTGGTAAGAATTCTGAAACGGCGTTCATCGAGAATCAGTGCAGAATCCAATTGGATCCCAAACAAACTCCCAATGTGCGGTGTCCCTAACGAGTCCCTATAGTGATGTGGATGCATCTTGGGACTTCCCAACAAATTTGGGCACCGTATCACTAAAGGATATTTTTTTGGGAGAAAATTCTCAAACTACGACAATCGGGAAATAGCGCGGAATCCACTTGGATACGAGGTTGAAATTTCCATCGTTGAAATGCACCGAAAATGAAAATGTCTGAGTTCCTTTCATTTCTTGTGACAGATTTGACCTACCAGAAGCCTTTGACCATTTTTAAAGCTATTGATTTTGCTATCTACGACACAAATCTAAACAAAAGATCGTCTATAATAATATAAAGATGGAAAATAAAATATCAAAAAGAACTTTCATCGCGTTCCAACGATGCAAACTTCAACACCATACTTGGATTCCAATGTGGCCTCCCTATATGCGGCCTCCCTGTCAAATCCCTATAGGCAGTTTATTCAGTCACATATACGTGACTTGGTAGGGAACATTATTCTCTACTTTTTAGTACATTAAATAAAAGTTTGTTTCTCTAAAATATTTTTTTACATATACATTATTTTCTACTTTTTAGTATTTAATTGATTTTATTAGTAGTTTACTAGTTTACGAGTGTGTACGTTCGGAACATGGGATGCTTGTAAAAAATGAAAAAGAATAATTGGGATTGAACCAACGACTAATTGCTGCATACAAACTTTTCACACACAAGCACAATAGACTACGAATTTGTTTGTATGGGTTAGTGAGCTTTTATACGAATGATCAGGTACCGCTAATTTTACATGAAAAGTTAAAAATGTTATGGATATTCTTTCTTCTTAACTTGAATCCTGCCAAATCCCTATATGGGGACTCCCCTGCAAATTTCCGCACGGGATATGAAATTACCGATTTTCCATTGCCAATTACTCCTTTCGGCCTCTCAATCAGCCCCTTCATCCCTGTACTTATATTTTTTTCTCATACCTTCTCCCTGAAGTTCGCAAGCTCGCCGATAATTCCCGTTGTTCTTCTTATTCATGATTCGTAATTCATGCTCCTCTTCCTCGACGAAAATTGACTCGTTGACGAATCTCGAGGACGATAAAGGGGGGGGGGGATTTCTCGTAAATCGTGCGGGGCATTGGCGTTATCGACACGCGGAGATAACGGCCCGGAAACTACCCCGGTAATTTCCTGCACGGAATCGTTACGGTATTCGGCCACCTTTTGCTAAAATACTGACACACGCACACACGGGCCGGCTGAATGCGCAACCACGATCGCCAGGTACACCCAATACACGTGCATCGACGCTGAGTGGATCGCTCGTATACGCAGGCTCGATGTCAATAGAGTGTAGGGTTCGTACAAAAGCCCTTTTGGCCGACGGCCAAAGGGCTGCCGATTACTTACTGTAAAAAGGGCGTATCGAGTTTGTTTGGCGCCAGGCCACGCATGTACGTGTGCGTTTTCATTTGCTGTCTGTACTGCGTTGGTTTTGTACAGTCAAAGAGAGGGAGAGCTGATGGAGATGAAAAGACAAATAAAGTGGAAAGAGCGCCAAAGAATAAAGAGGGACCGAGATAAAGAGAGAGAAGGAGCGAATGAGGGTAAAGAGACAGTTGCATAGTTGCATGTAAAAAGAGATGGAGGGGTGCACGAAGAGAGAGAGAGAGAGAGAGAGAGAGAGAGAGAGAGAGAGAGAGAGAGAGAGAGAGAGAGAGAGAGAGAGAGAGAGAGAGAGAGAGAGAGAGAGAGAGAGAGAGAGAGAGAGAGAGAGAGAGAGAGAGAGAGAGAGAGAGAGAGAGAGAGAGAGAGAGACAGACAGACAGAGAGAGAGAAAAGCGTGCATAACGAACAAGGAGGTAGATGGCAAAGCAAGGGGGTAAATATGTGGGGGGGGGGGGGGTGGAGTTGGTCCACTCGATCCACGAGAGGGTTTCCCGGGATTCCGTAATGCAATTAGGCCGGGCTACGTGTCGCGTGACCATCCTCTCGTGTGGATTTTACTCCAATACTCTCAAACCATCACCCTCGGCCCTATACCACCCTCGACACACTCTTTCGCAACGCTTGCTCCGCAATACCTGCACATAGGTGGGTACGTGTACAGAGATATAGACAAGCATCCGCACCGCGATATAGAGAAGTATGCAAATCGACGATCGACTTTGTCGTGCTCACCATTCCAGCTTCCAGTCTTCCTATACGAGGAAATACGTACGGGGCTTTCCACCCCGACACTGCGGACGTCCAAAAAGATATTTGCCCTCGAAGAAAAGACGAGACAAGTGAACGCAATTCGAAATTCAAAATGTCCACGAACGCAATCCGAAATTCAAAATGTACACGAACGCAATTCAAAATGTTCGAGTATCCAAATGCCTGTGTGGTAAAACAAAAAGATTGTTTATTTGGATTAGGATTTTTTTTTTACGTTCCACGAGCTCGCACTTTTTTGTGACACAGGAAAAAGTATAGCACTGCATTTGAAGCAGGAGAAATATTTTTCTGAGGATATTCTCGGGATTGCAAATTTAATGAGACTTTTATTGGTTGCAATTGGAGAAAGTGAGATCTCGATGGAAATCACTTGGCCTGGAATTACGAAATTAATGTTTGGAGTGTGGAAGATGAACTTTTTTATGTGATGTATATAAAAAAAAGACAAAGACGTATTTTTTTTTGAATGTTCTTTCGTATACTCTTGCGGCCCCTGCACCATCTCATTTCTCCTCTACATATTTGCCTTTCCAGTTTTTTTTTGTCCAAACAGACCCAAGGCGCATTTGCACGAGGGCACAGGGAAACTGCGGAAAACCCGTGCGGTTACACGCGGTTATATTTTACAGAAATTTAATTTTGTTACCATCAGAAACTCAGAAGGAATCACTCCTCCTTTTATTTTGTTGAAACCCATATATGTGATAAAGCATTGAAAACTATTAGACATGTATTTTTTGATCGATGGTAAGACGGTTTTATGGAAGGGAAACCACCCCTCAAAAACGCGTGTCGAGGGGTAATTTTTTGCAGTTTCATCCACAAGTAATGCACCGATCTGAATGAAACAAGAACTAAAATTCGAATGTAAACCGATGAAAAATCCAGTATAGAAGTATTCAACAAGAATTAAATTAAGGGGTGATGCGCCTTCCCTTGAGGGGTGGTTTCTTCCCTTAAAGCCATTTTTTCGCCGATAAAATAAATACGTGTCTAATGTTTTCAATGCTTCATCATATATATATATATATCTATATATATATATATATATATATATATATATATATATATATATATGAGTTGCGACAAAATTGAAGGCGGACACTTAAGGGGCACCACTAGTGTGACTGCCCAAAAAAGGTGATTTTCGGGAATTTATTGATAGAAAAGTATTGCATCGAATGTATGAATCGATAAAAGTATAAGGCATAGTATAGTAGTAAGGTATACTTGGAGGTACAAACTATCGAAAAATGCAGAGAAATCGATTTTTTAAAAGTGTCACACTAGTGTAGCTCCTTAAGTGATGATCCTTGTCAGTACAGCTGCCTTTCGCTCCGCACTGGATACGCAAGCTGCGACTGAGTGGTCACCCATCCAAGTATTGGCGCAGGCCATCGCCGCCGACGCACACTTAACGTACGTTCACTACTGTCGACCAGAACAAACACTTTGATCGTTAATCGCAATGATATTTCACAAAGATTAGCACCCAAAAGCGTCCACAGAAAGTTATTGAAAAAAGTTGCTCTTTAAACGGGAAGGTACCTTTCGGCGAGCAAAGAAATGCTAATTTTGATGATTTTCTTTCTTAAAGGAAATATTTCTTCATCATGTTTTAGACTTAGGCTACGTTTGATTATTACTTTTGACTGTTACACGATATTTTGTTTGTTTGTTATTAATCTTTAAATTCTATTTTCTAAACGGGTTGCGGCGGATGTTGTCAGATGGTGCGACACGCTGCGTCGACGTGATTAATCTGGAAAAAAACCCAACGAAGATATTTCTTTCATTAACATTCATACCCAGAATTTGAACCAAGAAAAAGTGAGGTATGTTGAGAATCGATGAAATGGTGCGATTCGAAACAAAAAGATTGGATTTTACGAGAAAAATGGCGAGCTTTCGCAAAAAAAAACTGTTTTTAATTTTCAAAAACATTTAGGGTTATATTTTAGACAATAAGGTTAGAAATATTTAATTCAAATTTAATCAGAATCGGTCGATTAGTTTTTTAGATATACATCACACCAGCTTTGAAAATGTAATTTGAAAGGCCAAACCACCACCATTTTTTAAGGTTAAAAAACACGACGTTACAGTCAAAAGTACTAATAACAAATACCCTAAATCTCAAAAATGGTAAAGAAATCTTTCCTTAAAAAGAAAAAAGGAAATCGCAAACAAATTTCTCGCCTAAAAGTATCTCCCCCCCCTTAAGATCGCGAGTAAAATATAACTCGCGGGTTATATTTTAGACAATAAGGGTACACACACTTCATCCAAACTTCATCAGAATTGGTCGATTAATTTTTTAGCTATACGTCACACCAGTTTTGAAAATGCAGTTTAGAAGACCATACCATCACCATTTTCGAAGATTAATAAAAAAAACACAGGAAGTATCAGCCAAAAGTAAGAATAAAAAATACCCTAAATCTAAAAAATGGTAAAGAAACCTTTTCTTTTAAAAAAAGCATGAAAATCATCACATTTTTTTCTCGCCTAAAAGTATCTCTCCCCCCCTAACATCCCGAGTCAAATATAACCCGAGGATTATATTTTAGACAATAAGGCCAAAAACATTAAATTCAAATTTCATCAGAATTGGTCGATTATTTTTTTAGCCATGCGTCACACCAGTTTTGAAAATGCAGTTTAGAAGACCAAACCACCGTCATTTTTTAAGATTAAAAAAAAATTAGAGGTACCAGCCAAAAGTAGTAACAAAAAATACCCTAAATCGTAAAAATAGTAAAGAAATATTTCCTTAAAAAAAATCATGAAAATCAGAGAAAAAAATCCTCGCCTAAAGGTATCTCCCCCCTTAAGATCCCGCGTAAAATATAACCCGAGGGTTATATTTCAGACAATAAAGGTACAAACATTTACCCAAATTTTATCAGTATTGGCCGATTTATTTTTTAGCTATACATCACACCAGTTTTGAACATGCAGTTTGGAAGACCAAATCACCACCATTTTTAAAGATTGAAAAAACACGAGGTAACAGCCAAAAGCAGTAATAAAAAATACCCCAAATCTCAAAAATGGTAAAGAAATCGTTCCTTAAAAAAAATCATGAAAATCAGCAAATTTGTCCCCTTAAGATCCGGAGTAAAAAATATTTGCGGCATAGGATGCAGGTAGATTCAACGTGGAGTGTCCCATACACGAGTATTAAGTGTACCGTGTATACGTACAAGTGCATGGGAAATGGGAAAGCTGTCGACTCTGCAGGGTCCTCAACTCGTTAGCCGGATAAGCAATTATACAGAGAAACGGGCAGAATTATTATAGCCAAGAGACACGTAAATGTGCACATACATTTGGATGCGACATGGGACGTGCTCGTATTTATCGCCAATACATGAGGCAACTCGATGATGAAGTAGCTTTTTTTCTCTATTCTCGTGTAGTACACCTTTGTTTTTTATCCGATACCAATCGAATTACGATGGAATGGGCGTCCATTTCGTGGCGTCGACTTAATCGGCTTAATAGTTAACATTGCCTCGTTCACTATAGATCCCCCCCCACTCGTTCCCCGATGAACGCGGACGATCGCGGTGAAAGGACGTTTGTTTTAGTCGAGGATCCTCCAATATCGAGTGTACCGGGGGAAAGAGAGCTTCTCTCTGACAGACCCAACGGAAAGCTCAAATATACGTATATCAAATCCGAATAACATACTCGCGTGTACGCACGTGGGTTCCAATGGCGTTCAACATTATTCAGAATTTTCCTCGTATAACTTTTGATAAGTGACTCTATTGTAACGAACTTTGATTTCTCCTATATTTTCACTAATCAATGATCCTTCGTAATCTACCAAACATTGGGGAAACGTGGAAAGGATCTTGAAAATTTCGTCCATTCGGTTTGACACTTTGATCCACGTTGCTACCTTTTTTTGGGGCGAAGAATTTTCGCTGTTTCGTCCTGCAGTCCAAAAAAGCACAATTTTCCCCTCTTATTGAAGGTGGTAAAAAAAGCTCCGAAACGAGATGATTTTTTAAAATAAAAAATGTTTATTCTGTAACATTATATACTCCATTCAAGTCCACTAAATTAAGGGACTTTTTAAAACTTAAGTGACACCACTTTGACGGGGAAAAAATCGATATTTTTTTTATTTTCTCAAAGTATATATATTTAAGAATATGTGCAAAAAAATTAAGTTACAATTTTGAAAATTGACCGAGTTAGAGACGATTTAGTGAGAGCAGGTGGCGCAATGATTTTCGTATACTAATACTTTCACTCGCGTTATTCTCGCAACGACTTTTTCCGACCTGATCAGGCTCATGACTCTAGCTGTAATTGACCTATTTTCAATTTAAAGAAAAACAATTTTCCGTACTTGGAAAAGTTATTGTTAAACGTAGCCTTTTTTAAATTTAGTATTTTTTATGCCCCCAATATAAGTAAAACTTCGCCAAAATTACCCTTTTTTTGGAAACTCGCCATTTGGTTTTTTTTCTTGAAAAAAAAAAACGGCTTCGAACAACGATAATTACATTTATAGAGATTCTAAAACGCTTTTATTTTTATTTTCCAGACGAACCATTGCCAAGTTATCATTCCGGGCGTTGGACAACATTTTTTAAACAGACTATAACCTCAATAACGTTGTTCATTTTTTATTTTTTTTTAAATAAAATTTTACACAAAATAAGTTCAATGTGCGCTCGTTAACATCGTTTTTTTCCCTCCAAATCCCAAATAAATAATCTAGCAAACAAAAAAGATCCGGAAAAAACTACTTTTTTTGGCCCGTCTCAAAGAAAGGTTGCGAGGTCGATCTCTCCGATTTCGATGAAATTTGGCATGCTTGTAGAATGAGAAAAAATAGGTGACACATATTTTTTTATATCTGTGGAACCCGATTTTTAAGGGTTGAAACGCACCCTCGAATATTGGGATGTTTTTCGTTTTTCGTCGATAACGTTTTAATGGTACGAGATAAAAAAAAACAAATTGCAATTTTTTTTATTTTTTTGTGCACTCTACATTGGAGATGAGAACAATAACTTTATCGACGCAAAACAAAAACCACCCCTACTTTCGAGGGTGCGTTTCACCCCTTGAAAATCAGGTTCCGCAGATATAAAAAAATATGTGTCGCCTATTTTTACCCATTCTACAAGCATGCCAAATTCAATTGAAATCGGAGAAATCGACCTTGCAACCTTTCCTTGTCAGTGATGTCCTCCATTAATCCTGTAATCTTCGTGTTTTAGAATTTTCTTGTATCATGGTACGATGAAAAAATTCTTTATTCAAATATCCCATAGTCAAAACAATTGCCTCTTTTATCATCGCTCGTCTGTTTGATTGTGACAATATTTTTTCAACCCTTATTCGAGTTGAATAAAAAAGAAGAACGTGATTAATCATTATCCTTTTCTCTTCGGGAGCATAATGCCTAGTCAACCGAGTAAACACCCGTGCAGAAATTTTGGCAGGGATACAGCTGGATTCTGACTTGTATCCCGGGCTCCCAGTCGGGATCTAGTTCGATATCGGATCAGATTCGAAGACTAAATGTAAGATCCGTAAACTGGATTCCATTAGGGATCCAGAACCGGATCCTTTAATGACTCTAGATTCCCCATGGAATCATTGAGGAATCTGGGAAGGATCACGGATGAATACAGGCTGAAATAAAATGTCAAAAATGGAATTATGACATGTTAAATTTATTATAAAAATAAATAACATTTATAAAGTTTTGGTGCATTAAACTATCAATAAAAAAAAATTTGTCCAAAGATTCAAATGGCAGATCGCGCTCATCGCGAGATTTTGATGTGAATTAAAAAAAATTCACATCAAAATCTGTGAATGCAAATGTATTGACAAGAAATTATAAATACAAAAAAATTCACAAAATTAGATGTGAATTTTTTCGTATTTAAGACAAATTAAAATCAAATTCAAAATGATTAGATTAAAATTTGCGCCAAAAGTGAGTTCGTACGTATTTTGAGAGAAAACATTGACTCGAGGCAAAGAAATTTTTGCACATAACTTTTTGTGCGAACATTTCTTTGCCTCAACACAATGTTTTCTCTCAAAATACGTTTACACTTGTGGTGTAAATTTTAATATAACTGTCGTGAATTCGATTTTTATTTTCTTCAACTTGACGAAATTCACAACTCATTTTGTGATTTTTTCATATTTATAATGTAATATTTGAAACTCACAACTTTTTTTGCAAAAATTTCTTTGCCTTGACGAAATGTTTTCTCTCGAAATACGTAAGAACTCACGGTTGGTGTAAATTTTAATCTAATCATTGTGAATTTGATTTTAATTTGTCGTAAATACATGTTTATACCCACCGACATGTCGGTGGGTATAAACAGAGACTTATTCCCCAAAACCGGTATCCCGGTTAGAATCCAACTTGCATCAGTATCGGAATATGTACGACGACTTCGATAATTTTGAAAATTTTGGCATCACCTGTATTTTCGGTATTACTATGTAATTCCTATCTATAGATAGGAATTTTATAGATAGGAATCTATAGACGTCATCGTCGTACATATGCCGATACTGATGCAAGTTGGATTCTAACCGGGATACCGGTTTTGGGGAATCCATGACAAATCCTGATCGGGATTTGATCGGACATAGGGTATCCCGGTCAAAATTTCTGCACGGGCAATAGTAATAAAAATAACAACAATGTTAGTGATAATATTAACAATAACAATTGAACGTCAATAACTTTAACGCCCAACAAATAGATGTCTAAGAATAAAAACAGTAATCACGATTGTAACGATAATAATTATCATTACCAGCAACAATAGTAATAATAATAAAAGTTGTGAGCATGAAAAGTCTACAAAGTTGGTCTGGAATGTCTCATACATGAATTAGCGAAGAAGAGAGGTCTGAGTATACGTACTGCCTAGCCGACCAATTTCTCCAAGGTAATCTGAAATTAACACGGCATGGCTAATTATCCTCCCCAAGGGTTTCGAGCGATCGAGCTGTGTGGCACACGTCACAGAGAGCTTAGCAATTAATGCGTCTTGGGCGTTTCGACCGGGTGCCCTGAAATCTCGTCCTGCCATTCTAGTCGGTACTGAACTTAAGCCTGTACATTATTGTGCGATTTGCTGTGGGGTGGTGGTGGTAGATCGTTGAGATTCCGCATCGAAAGCTTCCATCACTCGGATAATAATGCAGGTGCAAATATAGAGCGAACATTCTCACTCACTGTAACTCAATGCAACTCACGTTATTTTCGTAACAAATTTATTGGGCATTTGATCGACAGCTGAGGAAAATAAGCGGGACATCAATCAAAATTATCAAAACATTATGATGAGCTAGTATGCATATTTAATGTGCACGTGTATTTTCTCGCGTTATATATAATCGCAAATTCAGCGTAGTTACTTTTACTTTGACAAGGTTTTTATTGTACTTTTATTCCCTCTGTTTCTTATTGCGAATTTCTTAACGGGTTATGCCTAGTTGTAAAAGTTGAAAACAGGGATTTTTAGGATTTTTTAATCGAAAATTGTGATGATAAATTTCTACAAAAATTAGGTATTTAAAAAAGTATCATTGCACATGATAGTTTTAAAAGTAAAATTACACTTTGTAATTTTTTTTCGTGAAAAATATTTTATTATAATCGATTTACAGCTGATGTCCGGGAAGCACTCGAAAACGTCTTTTGCGGTGAGTAATGCCTTCCTGAACCAGGTTACCTACTATCAAAAAATCAAACATATTTCTTTAGTACATTAGTTTATCCCATGATTAATCGTAAGAATTTCCGCAATATCTAATAGAAAAAAATGGCGCGTGTTCAAATTGAGAGTCTTGATTTTTGCGAAAAATTGGCATTTTTTGTTCATTGAATCGAAAGTATATACATAAAATACTATATTTCACTTCTAGAAAAAGCCCTAATTCAGAAAAATCGATGCAGTAGTTTTTGAGATATTTTCCTCACCGACATTGAAAACCTACTTTTGAGAAAAACATCGTTTAAAGTTTTTAACGACGCTCCGGGCGTTCCGTTGGGCGTCAACATAACAGCCTATGAATCTGTCAATTTTGATTCGATCACTTTGAATTTTTAGGGAACATTTATGAGAACGTATACCGGCAAAAGACATTGATTTTGAAAAAAGTGATTTTTCGAATTTTACAACTAGGCATAAACCCTCAATTTTATTTTTCTTCCTTTTGGGGAAAGCTCCATTTTATTATTATTACTTTTATCCCATAATATATTTATTATTATATTCTTTTTTATTCATTGCTGTTATTTGTTTACATAATTAAATAAAAATATTCACGTTAATATTATATTATCATATTAATTGTTCTATTTATTACTATAATTTGGTTACTATTTAAGAAAGTATTAAAATTTCGCAAAGAAATTTAGAAGATAAATATTATGCGGAGCGTTAAAAGCAAATAAATTATCGAAGCTTTGACTTTTACGTGTTTCCATTTTTTTCACTCGAACGACCTAAGCGTTGAATGGTATACCCAAAGCTTGTCGAAAATATAAAAATCTTCCAATGCTACGAAAGCCTTGGTCGTGCTTCGTCGATTATCGTGAAATCCGGTGTCGGATATTCGATAAAATCCTATATCCGCCGTCGTCGAACGACATTCTATCAATTACGGGAGACATCGACGAGTATTACAGAAAATGGAATTACGCGATCGCGGAAGCGCGACGGACACTGCTGTGACGTTGGTGGACTTGATAGCCGACCGATAGTGGCAAATGTCATCGTCATAACTTTAACCATCCTTGATCGATCATTAATCAAAGTCTCGAAGGCTTTTGTCGTTTCTCATTAGTTGCGATTATTATCATCGTAATTGTTACGAAGATAAACTGGGCAAATGATTCGTTCAATGCTCGTATAATGCTGCTACAACGAAAGTAATTGTAATTCATTACTGGAACAATTTATTTTTTGTCCCACTTTATTCCTTACAAATATTTCCAATGGAACTTTGAAATAAAAGTGAAATATCCGCAACAATGAAGAACAAAAAACGCAGGCACACGATTCTTTCTGTTCGTCTCATTTTTTCACGCCTCAAAAATGAACCAATGAAACAATTGATTCAACGTGCAAATCTCAGGATCTCCGAGAGACCGACAATTTTTTAAGAAAAGGAAAAAATTTGCTGATTTTTACGATTTGTTTTTAAGCTGAGATTTTTTCACAATTTTTTATGAAATGAAATGAGATTTGGGGTTTATTTTATTACTATTTTTGGCTGTTACATGCTATTTTTTTATTTATTAATCTTTAAAAATGTCAGAAGTATGGCACGGTCTTCTGAAGTGGATTTTCAAAACTGATGTGACGCATAGCCAAACAAACAAATCGACCGATTCCATTGAAATTTGGTATAAATCTTTTTAACCTTGTTGTCTAAAACATGACCCTAAATGTTTTAGAAAACTAAACAAAAAGTTTTTTTATTGCAAAATATAGTTATTTTTTTTCGGTAAATGCAATCTTTTTGTTTCAAAGCGTACCATTCCATCGATTTTCAACATTTCTCACTTTTTCTTGGTTCATATTCTGCGTATGAATGTGAATGATTAAAAAAGGTCTTCGTTGGTTTTATTCCGATAAATCTCGCCGACGCTACGTGTCACGTCGTCTGACAACATTCGCCCCAACCCGTTTAGAAGACCGTGCCATACGATTGCAATTTAAAAAAAATTATAAATAAAGAATACCACGTAACAGCCAAAAGAATATTAATAAAACATACCCTAGGTCTCGAAAATGGAGAAGAAATCTTTCCTTTGAAAAAAAAAAATAATGAAAACCAGCATTTTTTCTCGCCTAAAGGGATCTCCCCCTTTAATGTAATTTCTCTCTTCTCTCTCTCTCTCTCTCTCTCCCTCTCTCTTTCTCTCTCTGACACACACACACACACACACACACACACACACACACACACACACACACACACACACACACACACACACACACACACACACACACACACACACACACACACACACACACACACACACACACACACACACGAACACACACACACACACACACACACACACACACACACACACACACACACACACACACACACACACACACTAGTATCCATTTTTCGCTTTTTGAACAACTTGGTCTAATCTTCAGGTGAACGAGGCAACAACGCAATTCAAAAGAGTACAAAGTAGAGGAAATAAAAATAAAGGTGTAAGCTCGGGGTGAAAAGCAGTATGCTTACGCGTATTCTTGTTTTATGTGTTTAAACAGCCGTAATTATTATTATTGCTCGGGAAATGTGGCATACGTGCTTTGCTACATGGGTAATGTTTGCAGGAATCGTGGTAATGTGCAATACTTGTACCTACGTTCATTCCCATATATACACACACACACACATAATATTATATATACACGCAGGCAACCAGAACCGGAATTAGAGGTTTAGAAACACATTCGAGGTAAAATCGCAATTGGATTTCAGTCGCGATAAGAGCATCTCTCGTGGACTGCAAGCGAGGCACTCCCATGATCGGTGCTATTATCATCACGGAACAATTACTCCAGTTACTCCCATTGTAATGCTTTTGTGATTTTGCCATTCTGTATATGTGTATTATATCGGCAAATATATTAATTATATGAGGCGATTCATGTTACTTCAGCCAGTAAAAAAAATCCACAAGTAATTTTGAAAAATCGAGTTACTTTATTGAAAAAGATTCACCCTGTTTCGAAATATTTTTAAAAAATTCTGACGTTTTTTCTCGCTAATTACCATTTTTTAAAAAATTTCCATTCAAATGGCTGTATCTTTGGCAGGATTTGACGTATTTACATCCGTGAAAAATGAAAATGTGCGTCTTTTTATGGCCGTCCAGAAAATATATAGTAAAATATAAATAAATATAGATAAAATAAAATATTTTAGATTTAAATAAAATATAAATAAAGTAATATATTTTAGATTTTATATAAGCGAAAATATAGATAAAATATTTTAGATTTTATTGAGCAAGTCGAACGTCCGTTTCAGGGCAAAATATGTAGAAATATTTTTGTTCTCAAGGAAAGTCACTTGTTATTTTATTTAAAAAAAATTCCCCGAATTGTGAATACGAAAAACGGATTTTTGGTATTTTTTATATTGTGGGATTCCTAAACACCGTGAAGTAACAGCTATTTTTTAATTTTTTATCAATATTCGATTGAAAAGTGTGGAGCACTCGCTGTATGTTTACCAGGTTTTTGAAATACATATATGTCATGTTTTTTGTCTGAAAGGCCATAAAAAGACGCACATTTTCGTTTTTTACGAATGTGGATACGTCAAATCCTGCCAAAGATACAGCCATTTGAATGGAAAAATGTTAAAAATTGGTAATCAATGAGAAAAAATGTCAGAATTTTTTTTTTTTTCGAAACTCGGTGAATATTTTTTAATAAAGTAACTCGATTTTTCGAATTTCTTTGTGGATTTTTTTTACTGACTAAAGTGACGTGGATGCCCTCATATGTATTGTACGGGGAAATCGTCAGTTAAATCCGTTGGTTTTTTTTGCAATGTTGGTTATCAGTAGATCTGGTGATTTTTAAGGGGTTACACCTAGTTCGCGGGCGAAAAAAGGATTTTTGGTAATTTTTTTCGAGAAAAACAAGTGCAACCCAAAATTTTTATTACATCGAAGAGTACGGCTGTAAGTATTGTATACAACTTTTGTATTGAAGACTATTTATAAATGTGATAGATACAATGACTTGTAAAGACAGCCGGTTGAAAAAAAAACACCTGAAACAAAAAAAGTCAAACGCATTTCGTTTTTGCATGAAATTGTCTAGTGCATGGACTAAGGGTTTAATGAAGTATTGATTTTTTTTAATGGCCACAGTCCAACGTAAAAGGATCGATTTTCATTGTTAAAAAAACACTATGCATCGAAAAAAGTATTCCTCCGTTCAAGCACTGTTTTTTGACGTGTAAAAAAAACTAGTAAAATTTGAATATGATCGATGCAGTGATTTTAGATACCTTGGTTAACGATTTTGAAAAAGCTATTTCGAGAAAACGCTTTTGAAATTCGTCAGTTTGTGTATAATCGCCCATAATCTCCAAAAATTTTAACGACTCATCTTGAAACTTTCGGAGAATATTTTTGAAATGTTATATTTTAAGAATCCGCCTAAAACAAAAAAAAACGATACTTTCCAAAAATTCCATCAAGGTGTGAACCCCTTCAAATATTGTAAAACGTGTGATTTTGGGTTCGAGACCAGTCGTTCCTAGGAATGATCTTTACGTTCATATATTTACATATAAATAATGGCTTCCTCAAGAATCAAATACTGTAAAAAAATGAAATCAAGATATTAAGAATTAATTGCCTTCAATCTTCAGTACTGTTTTTTCTAAACTTGTAAAATATTTCAAGATAATCGCATTGCAATAGTGTGCCCAGGGCTTCAGGCCAAGTGAACGAGTCAAGTGCAATATAGGATGACTATAACTCGTGCCTATTCATCCGCGCGAATTAAATTTGTGTGTCACACCAATGTAAAAAGTAAAAATCTTGGCGAGGGAAGAACGTGTCGCAGATTCATGTGATTCTTCAGACGAGATGACTCGTTACAGTTTTCGCTGTGCTCCAGTTCCGGGAGCAATCGATCGCTGACTCAGCCTCCCTTTCTTCTTCGCTTTTTTTTTCCTCGGCGGTCGCAGGGCCGTGTATTATCGTTGAAAAGTGCTAGCATTATCGAGAAGAAGACATTTTTTCTCCCGAGCGAGCAGAAAATAATTGAGCTGCTGGACCACGATATTCTGCAGAGTTTTCCCCTTTCTCCCTTTCTGGAATTGGGATATATATATATATATATATATATATATATATATATATATATATATATATATATATATATATATGCATGTATGTACGTACGTACGTACGTATGTATGTATGTATGTATGTATGTATGTATGTATGTATATATATATATATATATATATATATATATATATATATATATATAAAATAGTAAATGGGATATGCACACGCTGCCAATTGCAATAAGTAACTGGGAGGCTTCGCTTCTGCCACGGTCGAACAATTTATATAATGCAATTTGTATAAATGGATTATACCCTAATTTTATTCGAGATAATTCACCTGGCCACAAAAAAAAATTAAGCGCGTTCAGTGGACCATCGATCTATTTTTAATCTCAGAGATTGGAGAGACCTGGCGTTTCATTACGTCGAGATTTTGTCCAAAATCGGAGCAGAGAAAAAATTTATGGCGAATTTTCAAACATGAGGGACCTGCGAAGAAATTGCAGGTGTCGAATTGGATTCCCATGCTTGTCCGAACTATTTGATAGGGTCACGCTCGTACATTGGATTCCAATAGTAATTCCCTGTTCAAATTAAATGTACGAATCCACTTTGAATCCTAGGGGATTCGCATATTACCGAACAGAAACCGATTGTTGATGGATCCCATTGTATGCTGTACGTTGAATTTTCTGAACTGAATACATCGATATACAAAATGAGTGGATCTTAAAATAGTGTAAATCTTATCTCAAAAAGGTATAAAGCGCTTTAAAAAGTATATCCTAGACATCGATGTGAATCACATCACTGATAACACCGGTAAACACAAATTTTGAGTGTGGGTTGTAGATATCAAATTTTGATTTCTTCCACGTAAATAATAAAAGTAGCAATAAATAGTTTTACCAGATAAAGTTTAGTTTTTTTATTCAAGCGTGCTGCTACCTGCTGCTTATATTATCAACCAAAAATGTCAAGATTTATTTATCAACATAAAAAAGGCAAAGAAAACTTTATGGGTAAAAAATGAAGATTTTGGATACTATTCGATGTATAGAATCAACATTTATTTATTAAAATACAAACTCAACATTTTTTTATCGACCTGTGTAATCCACTGTAATTATTGTTTGTTATTTATTTTATTGCACTTTGACAAAACATTAGCATACACGTACACGCTCACGAAGCATGCAGATCATGTTTCGACACGCCGGTTTTTTTTCGTGACTTTTTACATATTTTCGATTCGCACTTGGTAAGAATTCTGAAACGGCGTTTTTCGGGGAACAGTGTACAGTCCAAGTGGATCCCAATGAGGAAAGGATATTTTTTTTTGGGAGGTGCAACAAATGCCGGTTGAGAATTTTGATTAAAAACGTCTCAAACAACGTCAATCGGGGAATTTCGCGATATCCACTTGGATTTCAATACGAACTCCCTACGCGCAGCTTCCCTATTAAATCCCTAAAGGCATGTGGTAGGATCTGAGAACTCCTCAACAAATTTCTGCACCGGTATTTATTAAATTACAGATATGGAAAAAAAATCTTTGGGCCAATGCAAATTTAACGGTGAGACTTTGTAGCCTGAGAGGGCTGTCTTGAGGGCGATTACGAATTCAAAATTCATAACATAAAAAATTATACAAAATTATAAGATACGCGAATCATTTTAACTTACGGGAAGGTTCTGCCTCGTTGGGTCAAAAAATGTTCGATTTTTCACCAATATTTTAATGCGAAAAGTATTAAATATAAAATGTTGATATTTGGTATGTTGACTAAGCTGTCTTTATGAAAAATCAAAGTATTTTTTAAAGTTTGACAGAACATGGTGGTGGGAGTGGGAGGAGCCACGTATGTCGGTGCGCGGGCGATGACATTCTTCGCTTGCGGAAGTCCTGAGTCCCGGACAGGTGATCTGAAGCAAAAGAATCCAACATATTTTTACTTTGTACAATATTGTGTATAAGTTGACCTAGAATCAAGAAGAAAAATTGAAAAATAAAAAAATAGTAAGCGATGCCCAGGAAGTTTTTTTTTCCCAAAAAATTTCGCAGTTTTTTGCTCGCTATTTTTTTATTTTTCAATTTTTCTTCTTGATTCTAAGTCAACTTATACACAATATTGTACATAGTAAAAATATGTTTGATTTTTTTGCTTCAAATCACCTGTCCGGCACTGAGGACTTCCGCAAGCGAAGAATGTCATCGCCCGCGCATCGAGATACGTGGCTCCTCCCACTCCCATCACCATGTTTTGTCAAACTTTAAAAAACTATTTTGATGTTCAATAAAGACTGCTTAGTCAAAATACGAAATATCAACATTCTATATTTAATACTTTTCGCATAAAAAATTGCTGTAAAATCGAACATTTTTTAGCCCAACAAGACAAAATATTCCCTTAAGGGGCTATTCTACTGTGATGGGATGAAAAAAATCAAATTTTTATTGTTCGCATTTTTCCACTCTTTTCCTTCGTAGAATTGATATCCAATTGCTGGTAAAGTCGATTTCCACTTTGCCGACTCAGTGCAGCGCTTCAAAGTAGACGCGCATCGATGCGCGCGCTGTAGTACTGCTACTCACTGCGCGTCCCCGGCAGCTGTTGGGAACAGCTGTTTTGAATTTATACCTGAGTATACACATATACACCTATGCTTCTATACATTTACTGCATACTAGTAGTCCCTCTTTTCGCCGTGTGAGTAAAAGGAGGCTCTACCGACTAGTATGTATAGTATAGTATAGTAAACTTTGAACGTGTTTTTTTTTTTTCGAAACGATTTTTTTCACTTGGCATTGGTGAAAAAAGTGATTTCCAAAAAACTGCTTAACCAATCCAGCTAAAGTTTTTACTGCATATTCAGCACATGTATGACTATCGCCCGAACTAGGATTATCAAAAAATATTAAATTTAACATACTTTCGCCTGAATCATGACGAAAAAAACGTTTTTTTCTCGCATACTTTTGCAAAAAAAGACCCCATTTTGTTATTTTTCAATATAAAATAATAATCCTAGTTCCGGCGATAACGACACTCGTACAGATTAAGATTCTTTTTGAATTTTTTGTTTTCGATCACCTGGAGAGCGCAAATAATCAACGCCAGCAATATACTTTTTCATGTCTTCACACGATAATAAATTGTTAAATAAATATACATTTATATGCGACAAAAAAATGGTTTTCTATTTTCCAAGAGTGTACCTTTGAGCGAAAAAAAGTTTGTACCGATAAATGCAACAGTTAAAAAAATATATATTAAAGTAGCTTATTTTCTTAGCCGTCACAGTAGAATAGCCCCTTAACGCAGTAGTCTGGTCTAGAAATTTGACAAACTCGATTTTTTTTTTCATTTTATTATTTCTTAGACCTTTCTTAATACGTTCCTGAAACCCGTTTATTGATATTTCAAAAATTAGCAGAGTAATAAAAATTATATCTCGATAACTAATTGACCGATCGAGCTCAAATTTGCACATACCTTCGGTAGCCTCTTTCTGAGGACTGGTAGCAGAATTGAGTCGAACAATAATTTCGCCCACATTTTATAACTCGTCGAATACCCAAAAATGTGTGAAATATCGTTAATCAAAGTTTAACAGGCCGCCATTTTGTAACAACATTTTTTTACGTACTAATTCTGCTACCAGTGCTCAGAATACTCATACAGATTGAGAATATATATATATATATATTTTTTTATTCAGATGCATACATCACCCAGAGTGGGCGCCGATTGAGGCGGTTTTTGGCGGACGATGTTGTAAAAAAATAAAAAACTACATGCAAATATTCAAAATAATTTTTGTTTGAATGTAGATACATTCTGAAAGGAACAATAAATACATATGTAAAATTTCATCAAGACAACTTCAACGGTTTAAAAGTTATTCCAACCCAAAAATGACGTTAAAAATCTCGCTCTAGACCAGACTACTGCCTTAATGTTATAACAAAATTTTGTTAAATATTTTAAGGAGTTTGTTTGGGAGAAAAAGCGTTCCGGGAAGATTCTTCGTAAATGAATAAATGATCATTCGGATCAGAACAAGGTGCAACGAGGCAGGAGCATAACTAAAACATCGAAAAGCCCAAGAGAGCGAGACAGACCCCGAGAGTTCTCTGAGCACTCAGGAAACTTCACAAAGCGATAAAAAAATTATCATTTTTACTTCAGAAACTGAATCCCGGCGCGCCGCGAGGCGAAGCAAGACAATCCCGCGACGATATAGAAAAAAAAAATCGACAACACAGAAAACTAAGAAACTTTATCTTCGAATCGAGGTTAACGACGTTCGGGATCGCACGCAGGAAAGATCGCGGTACGATAGAATTTCCGACTCTCCGCGCAATGGACATTTCCGTTGTACGGATGACCATACGACGGTTACAAAGAAAGAAAAAAATCCCCCAAAAAGTTATTTATTTTTTTTCTTCATCATGGGGTCAAACATGGGGGAGAAATAAATGCACGAGCGATTCTCACCAGAAAACTCTCCGGCGAGTTATCGCGGTGAGAGTGGAATTTTCGAGGTTAAAAAATGACTTTCTACCATTCCGGAACCCCATAGCTTGTCGTTATAGCGCTGCTAAAAGAAATTAAAAAAATTCCACCTGAAAGAAGAAGCGCGATCCAGTAGCGGAAAAAAGGGAATGGACAACAAAAAAAGCAATAAAAAAAAAGATAAAAACAGGTAAAATAGGGCATGCGGCTGGAAGCGAAGAAGAGAAAGTCCAGTTGGAATATAATACATCTCCGTGGCCTCAGTGCTCTTCCATTCGTATGTTCAACCCTTTCTCCCTATATGTATGGAGGAATGTTGGAAGCACGAGTGGTGGCCTGGATACCGAATTGCAGTGGCTCGCCGTACATGCTGCTAACACACAAACGGGCGGAATATCCATGACTCGCTTTCAATGCGAATACGTATGATACGTCCTTTTGTCCTTTCTAGGCATCGATATATGCGCTTCCGCAAAACGCATGATTGTAAAAAGCTTTAGGAACGAATGTGCTCATTTTCGGGCATATATATATATTAGGAGTACAACTTTGCAGTGACCGTTTTACTTAGAGAGCCACTGCGGCCGAAGTAGTGGCCCTAGCTCAATAAAAAAAGTGGCATTTTAAACTAGAGGCTCTGCCAATGTAAACAATTTAAAAGAGCTAACGGACACGTGTATGCAATATAAAGTTATTGGCACTCAAACATGGCAACCTACGATCCGAATTCTCAGCATTTGCGGGAACTGCTCCAAAGACAACAAAGGAAGGGATTTTTGCATCGGATTGTGACTGGAGATGAAAAGTGGGTTTACTACGATAATCCTAAACGCCGAAAATCATGGGGACTGCCTGGTCATATTCCGTCATCGACGCCCAAACCGAATATTCACGGATCCAAAGTGATGCTGTGTATCTGGTGGGACCAGCTGGGCGTTGTGTACTATGAGCTGCTCAAACCATCCGAAACCATCACAGGGGAACTCTACCGACGTCAGTTGATGCGCTTGAGTAAGGCACTCAAAGAGAAACGGCCACAATTCAACGAAAGACATGACAAGGTGATACTGCAGCATGACAATGCCCGACCCCATGTTGCAAATGTCGTGAAAAAGTACTTGGAAACGCTGAAATGGGAGGTTTTATCCCACCCGCCGTACTCTCCAGACATTGCCCCTTCCGACTATCACTTGTTCCGGTCAATGGCACACGATTTGGCTGACCAGCACTTCGGTACTTACGAAGAAGTCAAAAATTGGGTCGATTCCTGGATTGCCTCCAAGGACCAAGATTTTTATCGACGCGGGATTCGAATGCTACCTGAAAGATGGGCCGAGGTCGTAGCTAGCGACGGGCAGTACTTTGATTAAAAAATATGTAGCCACTTTTTTATAATAAAGCCTTAAACTTTTGAAAAAAACAGTCACTGCAAAGTTGTACTCCCAATATATATATGGAGGAATACTTGTAAATGTATTTTGAAATTACGATGGTGGCCTAAAATGAGCACATTCGTTTCTAATAACGAATTCTTTTTTAAATTTAAATTCATTTTTTTTCGTTAAATTCAACACAAATAAAAAATAAACCGTTCTAGACATGTCGGAGTCGAATTGGACATTATTATTATTATTATTGGACATTAAAATAATAGAAACCTTTTATTTTTTAATATGATTAATTCGAAAAAAAAATCAAAGGAAAAATGGACCCACGATAGGGCTAGTGTTAAAAATCGTAGAATGGCTCACTCTACTTAGAGAATTTTTGTAAAAAAATTGAAAAAAAGTAATCATCTTTAAAAAAATAGTTTTCAATTTAGGAGCAAAAAAACGTTCACCTTGATAATTGATAATTTTTTCATATTTTCAAGGAAATAATGCTTTAAAATGAAAAAATAAAAATTACATAGTGACATTTGTCGATATCTCAATACTTCCGAAATTGACATGGTTTGAGAAATTATAACTCTCAAAAAAAGAGATAAAAATCTACGAATAAGTGTGGATATTCCTTTTATGGGGTACAATTTTACGGTCACGGGCTAGGTGAAATGGCGTGGAATTTCCCATATACAGGGTGTCCCTTTTATCTCTCCCGAAATAACTTGGTAATTATCGACGTCGCAAAAGAATGTTCTCGACAAAAGTTGTACGGTGTGAAGGGGCCATTAAATGCGACAATTTTTTTTTATTTCGGTGGACGCGCTGACGCACGGTAAAGGTCACCTCCACTTTTTTTAAATGGAATGGTGGATTATTTTTTAACCATCTTGTGGAGCACCTCAAGCCGCATAAAAAACATTAGGGGGTCAAAGTCGTTCAAGGTCATTCAAGGTCACTATCAATAATACAAATCTAAATATCTCGGATCACTACCAAATGTTTGGTAGTGATCCGAGATATTTAGATTTGTATAATTGTATATAATTGTATAATGTATAATGTAATTGTATATAATTGTATAATGTATAATGTAATTGTATATAATTGTACAATTGTATAATGTAATTGTATATAATTGTATAGTTGTATAATGTAATTGTATATAATTGTATAATTGTATAATTGTATATTGTATATTTTAATAGGTGTTCGAAATTACCGAGATTTCAAGGTCCAAGTGGGCGTAAAGTTTGCGAAAATCGAAGAAAATATCAAAACGATAAGCGCTGTGAAAAAAATGTGGCCTGGCTTTATGCTACAAGCAAAACAGTTGCTTCAAAGCATTCCATACGTTATAAAGAAATGTTACGACACATGCCTGTCACACTCTCTTAATTGCTTTATAATTAGCCCCCTGATCAAATTTTCCAAAAGCTAGACAATACGGTTTTCTTATTTATTGAAACTTACGATAAAATGAACTAATGAAAAATTTTACGTTGTTGAGTTATGAAGGGTTAACGACAGTTCACGATCAACGCGAAACGGGTCGATTGCGGGTTCTTTCGTATCGAGATGAATTCCGCGGTGGTCATTTTCACACGAGTACTCTGAGCAACGATTAATGCCATATCGCGCGCGGGTGAAAAAAGTGCCAAGTTTATTTTTGCCCCATCACGTTCGCTTGAGAGCATATATGCGCTTAACACACGGGCTTGGATTTTTCGAAGTAAATAAGTTGCGGGAGCGTTTTATACCCGCGACATTAATTTCGCCCGAGTTAAATTCAATTGGGGCGATAAATCCACGTATGTGGAAATGCAATACGCTCTCACCAACATCGCGTACATGTTGATTAACGCTTGTATGTATCTTTGAAGCTGGAAAGAAAATTAATTGCCTTCAGAGCTCTATAATCCAGGCTTTCGGACCTTTACGATCGAGAGAGCGAGAGAATGAGAAAAAGAAGAGAGAGAGAGAGAGAGAGAGAGAGAGAGAGAGAGAGAGAGAGAAGTGGTTATTACGCTATATGCATCACACGCTCATTCACGGATATGTGTAGTATGTACGAAATTCACTCTTTTGATAGTTCAGGGAGGACATCACTAAAACTGCTCATTTTCGACCGTTTTCTTTGGATTTTTTTTCAAATCAGGGAACAAAATACATGGTTAAAAGAACTTTTAGTCTTCATTAGGCTGAAGTTGGGCTGAAGTTATTACTGAAGTATGTAAAAAAATGTATTTGTCAAAAGAATACAAAATGGCGGCGCACGATTCCCTATAGCACTGCAGGTTTTCAGCCAACCTTCTCCACGGCACGCAGTAGAACTGTCGTAAATTTAATCCCGTACTAAGAGTGAAATATTTTCTTTAATTATATTAGTTTTAGTAGACAAGTACAGGGAAAATAAAAAGTAGTGAAAAACAAAAATAGAGACGAGTTTGAAAAAAGTTTGTTTTTTACTATACTTTCATATAAAAAGTGACATATTTTTTACAATTTTCAATTAATCGAAAAAACCGCTGGTACTTGTCTATTAAAGCAATCTAAGAAGTTACAGTCAAAATTGCAAGTGGATTGGACGAAAATTGTTCGCGTTCTGCTGCGTGCCGATTTAAAAAACACGGTTTTGAGAAAAACGTGTTTGAAGTCAACGGTTTTGTAGAGGCTACGGCTGATGATTTTTTTTTCCGTAATTTAACGCCACCTATTGGCAGAAAATACGACTATTTTTAGTCGGTAACTTTTTCGCGAAAGATAATGGGCTCACGAGAGTCGAGAACTGCGTCTACCGGCGTGGCATTGCCGAAGGCGCTTTTCAGCGATCGGAGACTCCCGTAAAAAAAAGTTCGAAAACCACTTAAAATCTTTTTTTTTTCAGCTATAGACAGTGGTGTCCTCCCTTGACAGGTCCGCGTAAGCTCGAGGCCCCAAAAAACTGGTCGATTCCCGTGCAGAAATTTTGGCAGGGATACAGCTGGATTCTGACTTGTATCCCGGGCTCTCAGTCGGGATCTAGTCCGATATCGGATCAGATTCGAAGACTAAATGTAAGATCCGTAAACTGGATTCCATTAGGGATCCAGAACCGGATCCCTTAATGACTCTAAATAGATTCCCCATGGAATCATTGAGGAATCTGGGAAGGATCACGGGTGAATACAGGCTGAAATAAAATGTCAAAAATGGAATTATGACATGTTAAATTTATTATAAAAATAAATAACATTTATAAAGTTTTGGTGCATTAAACTATCAGTAAAAAAAAATTTGTCCAAAGATTCAAATGGCAGATCGCGCTCATCGCGAGATTTTGATGTGAATTAAAAAAAATTCACATCAAAATCTGTGAATGCAAATGTATTGACAAGAAATTATAAATACAAAAAAATTCACAAAATTAGTTGTGCATTTTTTCGTATTTAAGACAAATTAAAATCAAATTCAAAATGATTAGATTAAAATTTGCGCCAAAAGTGAGTTCGTACGTATTTTGAGAGAGAACATTGCCTCGAGGCAAAGAAATTTTTGCACATAACGTTTTGTGCCAACATTTCTTTGCCTCAACACAATGTTTTCTCTCAAAATACGTTTACACTTGTGGTGTAAATTTTAATATAACTGTCGTGAATTCGATTTTTATTTTCTTCAACTTGAGGAAATTCACAACTCATTTTGTGATTTTTTCATATTTATAATGTAATATTTGAAACTCACAACTTTTTTTGCAAAAATTTATTTGCCTCCACGACATGTTTTCTCTTGAAATACGTAAGAACTCACGGTTGGTGTAAATTTTAATCTAATCATTGTGAATTTGATTTTAATTTGTCTTAAATACATGTTTATACCCACCGACATATCGGTGGGTATAAACAGAGACTTATTCCCCAAAACCGGTATCCCGGTTAGAATCCAACTTGCATCAGTATCGGAATATGTACGACGACGATGGCATAATTTTGAAAATTTTGGCATCACGTATATTTTCGGTATTACGTAATACCGAAAATACACGTGATGCCAAAATTTTCAAAATTATGCCATCGTCGTCGTACATATTCCGATACTGATGCAAGTTGGATTCTAACCGGGATACCGGTTTTGGGGAATCCATGACAAATCCTGATCGGGATTTGATCGGACATAGGGTATCCCGGTCAAAATGTCTGCATGGGTTTTCATTATTTTTTTCTAAAGAGTGTATAGGGATGACGAAGTCGGGATTTCACACACAATTAATACATAGTCTTGCTAAGGTTAAGATTTCTTTTTAATGAAAAATATTGATAAACAATGAAATTATTATCACTAAAACAAAGTTACTTCGTTGTTTCATGGACCCCCAAATTCAGGATCTATTTTTTCTTTTAAGGATAATTTCTTTTGCAAAATGAAGCCTTTCCTTCAACATTAAGAGAAGGTTCTGTCTTGTTGGGCCAAAAAATGTTCGATTGTCCACCAATTTTTTATGCCAAAAGTATTTAATATAGAATGTTGATACTTGGTATGTTGTCTAAGCGGTCTTTATTGAACATTAAAATATTTTTTAAAGTTTGCCCAAACGTGGCGGTGGGAGTGGGAGAAGCCACGTATGTCGATGCGCCGGCGATGACATTCTTCGCTTGCGGAAGTCCTAAATCCCGGCCGGGTCATCTGAAGCAAAAAAGTCAATCAAATTTTTACTTTCTACGGTATTGTGTATAAGTTGACCTAGAATCAAGGAGAAAAATTGGAAGATAAAAAAATAGTGAGCGATTGGAGGGAAGTTTGTTTTTTCCCCAAACATTTTCGCAGTTTTTTGCTCACCATTTTTTTATTTTTCAATTTTTCTTCTTGATTCTAGGTCAACTCATACACAATATTGTACAAAGTAAAAAAATGTTTGATTTTTTTGCTTCAGATCACCTGTCCGGGACTTAGGACTTCCGCAAGCGAAGAATGTCATCGCCCGCGCACCGACATACGTGGCTCCTCCCACTCCCACCTCCATGTTTTGTCAAACTTTAAAAAATATTTTGACGTTCAATAAAGACCGCTTAGTCATCATACCAGATACCAATATTTAATACTTTTCGCATAAAAAATTGATGAAAAATCGTTCATTTTTTGGCCCAACAAGGCAGAACCTTCCCTTAAATAATGAAGTAGTTTTGGCATTGACAAATATACGTCCAATTGAACTTCATTAATAGAGATCATAACTTTGGATATTCAATTAGTTATTATCAACATTAAAATCTAGGGAATTCAGCACAATGCCTCGTAAAAAATCATCAGGCACATAAACTACGATGATTGGCGTTGAAATTGCCCTGCAATTTATTGATTTCCATAATATGTGCCAAGTTTCCCAGATTGAAATTTATTTCCCTTCGAAAGCAACCCACCCAACCTAAACGAAGCAGCAAACTGAAACAAGCCCAAACGAACATCTTTGTTAAAATATTCGCCGAAAAAAAAACAAATCCTTTTCGCCTCAACGGAGATCGAGTGCTTTGCACGCACAGCGATTTTACAACCGAATCGTTGGAATGATTTTTTTCCCCTCTCATTCAAACGCGAGTTCAACGAGAAAGAAACTGATCGATTCGAGACGAGAAGAATTTTCTGTAATCTCCTGCAGTGGGTGCAGCGGGTATGTCGGATAGTTATATGTAAACCGCGAGTAAGAGAGACGCGTGATATACGAGATGAATCCCTCGGGAGGCCGGAGGGAATTGAACTTTAGCCAACAAGGGACGCAGCAGAGTTCCTGAATCATTTTGGAATGAGTGAGCGCCTGGCGAAAATACCTGCGAGGCTCGTATATGTGTTTTACGACGTTACGCGACTTCAACCCTTGCACGCTCTGTTCCTACGAGCCCCTTTGCCCCTCGCTGCCTCTCTCATTTCTGCGGTCGAAAATGCATTAGTGCATCTGGCTATATGCATGCATAACTATGATCCGATCCCCAAGCTCACGAAGGGCGTAACACGCGTTCCCTCAAGCGATAAAATACGAGACTCTTGTGCCCTTGCACTTGTGGATATGAATGCTTTCGCGCACACGAATCACGTCCATTCGCGGATGCGTTATCGCGCCTCACGTTATAAAACGTACCCGAATCCTCGTTCTCGAGTAACTTCAACGTTCCAAATGGAAAAAATTCACCATTAATCCCTTCGGCCATCTGCACTTTTCATTTTACGTTTTTATACACCGCATGCTCTCTACGTAAAATATAAGTTAGGTTTTTGCATGGTTTTAAAATATTGGAAATTCTTGAATTGAGATATCGATTGAGTTCTTTCGATTTCTGGATTTTGATAGTGAATTTCAATGGTGGCGTTTCAAATGGAAAAAATCACCATTAATCCCTTCGGCGATCTGCACTGTTCATTTTTCTTTTTTCTACATCATGCTTTCCTCGTACCCAAGTAACGCCAACGTTCCAAATGGAAAAATTCGCCATTAATGCCTTTGGCCCTTTGCACTTTTCATTTTACGTTTTTACACACCATGCTCTTTATGTACAATATTAGTTACGTTTTTGCATAGTTTTAAAATATTGGAAATTCTTAAATACAGATATGGATTGAGTTCTTTCGATTTCTGGATTTTGATAGTGAATTTTGACGGTGGCATTGTTTCAAATGCAAAAAATCATCATTAATCCCTTCGTCCCTCTGAACTTCTCATTCTCAGTTTTTTTACACCATGCCCTGCATCATAGAGTTATCAGGCTATATCTACCTAGGTGGGTAAAAAGTGGCATTTTCCAAAAAAATATTTTTATTCGACAGTATCACCCTTTAGCTATATTTCTGAAAAATTTCATTCAAATATACCTAAAATTGAATGAACGACAGCTTCTAACAGTTGGCCGGGCGAACGGTAGCAGCACCGAACTTCAAAATAAATGCGTTTTTTCGAAAGATTGTTTTCAAACTCGGTGGACGTGATATCTTGAGAACCACTTGATGGATTGTTTTCAAATTTACAGGAGACCTGACGAAAAACGTTTAAGGGGAGGTACCTGAGTGAACGGCGAGAAAAAGAGGTAAAGTTCGGGAATTTTTATCTCAAAAACTAATGTTTCGATTGGATCCGGGTTTTTTTATTAGAAAATATGTACATTGAGGTATGTTTAGGAATTTTTTAAAATAAATTCGTTGACTAGAAACGATTAAAACGCGATTATCTCAAAACATAGTTTTCAAAGTCGGCGTCAGATGTATGTCGAAAACGGCTTGTCCGATTTTGTCCAAATTTGGATACAATATTCTTCGATAGTTTTTCTCGTTCGCCACGTAGGATTTTTTTGAAATTTTCATTTTTGACGGAATTGCAACCGTTTTAATTTAACATTCGTTTTTCGTTCGCAATTTCCGACGATTTTGGATTGCATACACATTGCATTAAAAAACATTAGTTTTTGAGATAAAAACTCCCGAAGTTTACCCGTTTTTCTCGCCGTTTACTCAGATACCTCCCCTTAAAGGTAGTTGACGATCTCACTTTTTTTAAGTCGATCTTCATCTTTTAATAGTTACGTATAAATGACGACTTTTTTCATAGATTTTGTATGCTCGAGTTCCAATACGTCGTCACGTTGTTAAAAAAAACGATTTAAAAAATCAACGATCATCGACGACTCGTATCTATTATCAACTTGAATAACCCGTTTGGTTTCACATTTGCGATCGACCGTTTAAGCTCGAGAGTGTCCACCGGCAAACATCGCGAAAAAATGTAATTATCTGCCTGCAGCCATGTTTTTGTTGTTTATCTGTATTTTATCGTAATTTTTTTTCAAGCTCATGTGTGTACCTTTGTGTAAAAAAATGCGTTTCTTTTTCACCAACTGTTTCCCACCAAAAAATCGGAATTTGACCATTTTGTTCGTGCCTCTCGGTAGATGTAGCCCCTTGGAATATTGCAGTAAGATTTCTGCATGTTTAAAAAAAATATTGAAAATTTCTAAATCCCGAATTAGAAAAAAGACTCAATCCCGTTAAGTTTCCAGGGCTACTGCCAATTAGCCGGACGCTAACTGTTCTTAAGGGCGGGGTAAAGTATTTAAAATTTTTTTTCATTTTTTAAATGAATGCATAATATATCAAGGATAATGTGTTAAAATTTCAAGTCGATCGGAGTAAAATTGACGAAGTTATGAGTATTTGAGCGTCTATTGCTCTATGCCGGGTTTTATACCTGGGCGGCAGCTGCGCGGCGCGCTATTGTATTTTTCGACCCCGAATAAATTTCTTGATAAACGGGCCTGTTCCGGTCGATTTATGTATATTCGAGGCATGGTGTATATTAGTACACACATTAGTCTGTACATCAGTTGACCGCTGTATGCCGTGCTGAACAGTAGCAAGTCACACTAACAGTTTGCTCTACGGACCTGGCATCGACGACTTTGAGTGAGTATAAGAAAATTATCGAGTTTTATTTTGAATTTCTAAAAATTCAACGATAATGGAAAAATCTGAAAAAATTCATACGTATTCAGAAAAATGAACGAATCACGAAAAAAAATTGGGTTGCGGGGAAATCTGTTGACTAATTTTTTTTTTCATCATTTTGTTAATAACATTTTGGAATTATTATTATGAAAAATTAATCTTTTGAGTACCTTTAATATGCATGAATTTTCTCAGATTTTTATGCAATCGAGAAGTGTTCTCAAACTTAGGTGGAATGAGCGCTAAGCGACCAAACTCTTCTGCGTTTTTCAAACCGTTTTTCTGAGACTTGTCATATTTGAAGTCCGTGTGCACGATAACTCAAAATCTACTGGACCAATCGCTTTGAAATTTAGCACAGTACTTCTTCACATAATTCACCAGGTATTGTCGAGAGCTTTTTTGTTTTTTTAATAATTACTAATATTTCAACAACAAATTAGCCGATTTTTTTTTCGCAAATCAGGTTTTTGGCTCCCAAGTGCTACGAAAAATCGAAAAATCAAAAAAAAAAAAATCCTCCCGCCATTACCTCGCGAAATATCTCCTTTAACAAATGCATTTTGATTTTTTTGTTTCAGATGATTCTGTTGCGAGTTATGGTGCACACCGCGAACCAACTTTTTTTCGAGGCGCCTCCGGGGTTTAATTTTCACTCGCTCAATTTTGAATATTTTGCAATGCAAATTTAGGAGAATGTTGTTCAAATGTTACTTTATTATATGTAAATTTTTCAATAAACGAACACTATTCATTACGACAAAAAAATCTTAAAAACATGCCTTTTTTCGCCGAATTAACTTTACCCCGCCGTTAACGAAGGAGGGTCTGTTCCTCACAGTCGAATAAATAACGAAGTTGCAAGCTCTCGATGATATCGCGCTCGCTCGGTCGACCGCGAAGACTCCACGACGGGCACAGCCAGAAAAACGAAAACTTCGAATCTCCTCGATTTTTTTCGTCCACTCGACGAACACCCTTAAATTTTCCATACAGACGTATCCACCGTACCCGGAAGGCAATGTGCGCGAGAGAAAAAGAGGCGCGCGGAGAAGGAACCAAAAAGAACGAAAAAAATGATAAAGCACAGCGTGTACAGAGTGTGTCAGTTTCACAACGTCGTGCACCGTGCTATCTTAACCGGTCGTAATTCACGACTGCGTGGAAACTTTTTACGATGAAAAATCGCTGGCGCGTTATCGCGAGAGAGTCGCAGCTTCTTCGTGGATATATATATATATATGTGTGTGTGTGTGTGTACGTGCGCACATATCTGTACGTACACACGTGGGTTGCGGGGCGAGAAACATATATGTACAGGGTGTCCTGTTATGAATGGATAATCCTGCAACTGTCGATAAGTCAGATCACGTCCTACTATACGCTGGAATTTTAGTTTAGTAAAAGTCGCACGGTTTTCGAGATTTTGGGCTTTATGTTATTTAAAAAAAATCATCTACTTTTGTTTTTTTCGCATGCCATTTCGACAAATGATATGAATCGATGATAGCAAAGCAACTTTTTAAAGTAATTGGCACAATATGCGTAGTATATTTTTTTACACCCCAGGCTATCAAAGTCAGATGTTCGAATTGGTTTGTATGAAAATTCTGCACAAAATTTTTTTTCATAAAGTTTCCTCAAGGGGAGGTACCTGAGTAAGCGGCGAGAAAAACAGGTAAACTTCGGGAATTTTTATCTCAAACACTAGTGTTTCGATTGGATCCGGGTTTTTTTTTATTGGAAAATATGTACATTGAGGTAGGTTTAGGAATTTTTTAAAATAAATTGGTTGACTGGAAGCGATTCAAACGCGATTATCTCGAAACATAGTTTTCAAAGTCGGTGCCAGATGTATCTCGAAAACGGGTTGTCCGATTTTGTGAAAATTTGGATACGATATTCTTCGATAGTTTTTCTCGTTCGCCACGTAGGGGTTTTTCATTTGATTGAACCATTGCTTTTTTTATGCAATGTGTATGCAATCCAAAATCGTCGGAAATTGCGAACGAAAAACGAATGTTAAGTTAAAACGGTCGCAATTGCGTCAAAAATGAAAATTTCAAAAAAATCCTAAGTGGCGAACGAGAAAAACTATCGAAGAATATTGTGTCCAAATTTGGACAAAATCGAACAAGCCGTTTTCGAGATACATCTGGCACTGACTTTGAAAACTATGTTTCGAGATAATCGCGTTTGAATCGCTGCCAGCCAGCGAATTTATTTTTCAAAATTTCTAAACATACCTCAATGTACATATTTTCCAATAAAAAAAAACCCGGATCCAATTGACACATTAGTTTTTGAGGTAAAAATTCCCGAAGTTTACCTGTTTTTCTCGCCATTTACTTAGGTACCTCCCCTTTAGATTTAAGGTTAAAAGGAAGACTTTTCTAGATAAAACAAATAACCAAAAGTATTTTTTTTAACCGGGTCAAAAAACTTATCATTCGTAGAAATGACACGCGAAAAACCAAAAACAGATGATTTTCATTTCCAAAACCGTGGGACTTTGACTAAACTGAAATTCCAGCATACAGTAGGGCACGATCTGACCCATCGACAGTTGCCGGATTATTCATTCATAACAGGACACCCTGTATATGCTCCCATGTGTATGTACGCGCAACGCCATGTCCTGACACCAGAGAACCAGCAAATTCGTTTCGGCAAGAAAGACGCGAAAAGTCACGGGAGTAGCGCGGGCTTCACGTACACATCGTACAGGATATATTCCCAACAGGCGTGAGAAGCCCGAGAGCTATAGCATGTACTCTTGACTTGCGGATATAATGCAAACTGTTGGAAGTATATAAGCGTCGAGGATGAAAGTACCCGGAAAATTCGTTTTCACTGGCCCACAAAACGCGAGAAAAGAAGGCAAGCAAGGGACAGGGCAGCGAGGGGGAGGTATGGTGAGGGAGAAGACATTCGACTTGAGGGCCAAGCTAAGTATGCTCTAATTTGTTTGGGCTTGCTTGGGTCAGTCCCAAGTAATTATCATTCGAAAGCCACCAAAAACGAATCGACTGAATGTAGTACGTAATTGTATGCATATGTATACCGGGTTCCCGGAAAAGTGACGTTCAAAAGGAAAATCTAAATACCCGTGTCAATAGTTATCGGAAACCCCCATGTGTGCTCTGTGACCCTTTTTAGTTTTCGAGAAAAAAGCATTCCTTGGATTTTTTTTCATGATTGTTTGTAGCATAGATTGTTTTTTTTTATTTTGTTTGTGTAATTTCGTCTTGGAACTTTTTTTAAAGCAATTGGGAGTCATTCAGACTAGTATGAGTATTTTTTATCATCTAAATTTTATCTGATAATTATTTCAGATTCTCAACCATTCCAAACTATTCTAAACCATTATAAACCAGTCTAAACCATTCTGAATGGTAATTACTTTAGATTCTAAACCATTGATTTTCAAAGTGGGGGCCCAAACAACCCCAAAAAAACTTCTAAATCATTCTAAACAAATTAAAAAACCATTCTAAACCATTCTAACGATTCTAAACCATTCCAAATGATAATTACTTGAGATTCTAAACCATTGATTTTCAAAGTGGGGCGATTTGTACCCGAATATCGATAAGGAAGTGACAGGTGATCAGCTCCTTTTCTGCAGAGAGTAGGCGCGACAAAAAAATCTTGGGACCCCTGATCTTACCTTTCATTACTGCTCATGTCAAACTAATTGGTTTAAGGGGTAAGGCCACTGTAAATTTTTTGAAAAATCGATTTTTTTTTATTGGCTTAAAAAATAGTTTAAACCCTCTAGTTTAAAAATAGTTTAAATCCTTTTAACTTCTTTTTTTCATTTTTTCCAATAAAAAACTATTCGCAAAACTTTAAACGCGTTTTTCTCGAAACATGGTTTTTCAAAATGGCACGCAGCATAACTCGAACAATTTTCATTTTTTTTACTTGAAATTTTAACCAGATGTGAACATTTACATTATCTTGAGAATGTCGATCGGAATTTTCAAGAACTTTATTTATTGATTTTTTATTAACAAAAAACTTGCCGTTTTTTTCGTCAAAAATCAATTTTTTTTTTCAAACGCACGCCAAATCCACAAAAATTGATACTTTTTAAAATCCGATCGACATTCTCTAGCTATAGCCCTCTAGATTAATGGTTTTTTTCTGTTCTAGATTCAAAAGTGCACCAGTGGTGCTGCGTGCCGCGGAGCCCTGGAAGCAAAACATGTCCCGGGAAGATAGCTGTGGAACCGCCATTTTGTTTTTTTTTACTGTAAAAAAATTTTATAATAAAGTTTAATGTATGCCCGATAACACCATTAAAAGTTTTTTTTCAAATACCTTCAATTTCGGGAGCAAAAAATTAGTGAAAAAACCTTTTTTTTTTGGGCCGTTACAGTGGCCTTACTCCTTAAGGCAGTATTGTGATATAGAAATTTGAAAAAAAAAAGTTTTCTTTTTATTTTATTTTAACATTTAAAGACCTTGCCGAATACGCTAGTCTAAATCGTTTAAGGGGTTAGGCCACTCTAGAGGCAAAAAAATAGGCTTTTTGGGAATTTTTTTTCTCAGAAAAACTACAAAATAAATCGAGATTACAAAAAAGGGTGTTTATCATACATATCAGTGACTGTATACAATAATTTTTTTGAAGCGATTAATTTCAAAATGGCGGCTGTACAGCGTTTATCTCAGACCAGCATTTCTTAAGTTGGCCGGAAACATAACTCAGACAATTTTCAACTGGTTCACTTGAAATGTTGAATATATCTTGAAAAATACATTATCTACGGAAGTACGTAGGATCTTTTTATATTGCATAGTTCATTTGTTATTAACAATTATGTGAAGAAATTTGTCACTTTCCAAAAATTTGCCTAAAAAATCGTCAGAGGATTTTTAATAACAAATGAACTATGCAATATAAAAAAATCCTACGTACTTCCATAGACAATGTATTTTTCAAGATATATTCAACAATTCAAGTGAATAGGTTGAAAATTGTTTGAGTTATGTTTCAGGCCAACTTAAAAAATGCTGTTTTGAGATAACGCTTCAAAAAAAAATATTACATACAGTCACTGATATGCATGACAAAACACCCTTTCTTGTAATCTCGATTTATTTTGTAGTTTTTCTGGAAAAAAATTCCCTAAACGCCTATTTTTTCGGCCTTTAGAGTGGCCTCTAATGCCTTAAGGCGTTTCAGGACAATTGACAAAATATTACCATTTGATTTAAATTAGTACAGTAAATTCTTTGTCATTTACTGAATGTACCCTCCAAATTTTGAATCGATCGTCTCCACCGTTCCTATGAAGTTCATAATTGAAAAAATCCTTTTCAACATTGGGAGATGCCTACGCTTATCACTGAATGGCAATTTTACGAATGAAAAAGTATGAAAAAAGGTTTAAAATATTATGCAAAACCGTCAAATCACTCAATACATTATGACAATTTTGTCATCAGTGTCAAAATATACTCCTCATGTTATTTGATCATATGCATCTCCCTATGTTAAGAAGTGTTTTTTTTTCAATTGTAAATTTCATATAAACGGTGTAGACGATCGATTTAAAATTTGGGCAGTGCATTCAGCATATGACGAAGAATTTACCGTATAAATTTGAAGCAAATGGTAACATTTCGTAATTTGTCCCGAAACTCCTTAATGATACTTTTCAAATTCGACAGATTTTCCTTTCGATCGTAACTTTTCGTGCCGTCCCCTAAATGTGGGTGTTTGTGTGCGTTGCGTTTTTTCGTTATTGTTTGCACACTCCCCACTCTCAAACGATAAAAAGGCAAATATTGAAAAAAAAAATATTCGATATCGTAATTGGGTGGAAGTCGAAGGGAAGACCGGCAAGATCCATCGTTAGTAGCGAGCGACAGCCCGTCCCATTCCTCTCTATCCATTATGTACTCGCTCCTTCTCACTTTTCCGCTTCTGTATAAAGTTTCGATTCGCTTCCCGATCGTTTTGCCCTAAGATCGTTCGTTACATCTCGGAAACCACGACGAATGGTGTTTCCCGATGGATTTATCATTTCTCTTCCCCTCACCTCCTCTTCGTGTATTTTTATACAGAGCAACTGCTCTGTAGTGCACGAAAAAAGAATCGCGCAACCCCTTCAAAGCCTGAATTATTCCAACATCGTTTCTTCCTTCTTCAGCACGGTTGAATATATTTACAGGGTGTCCTGTTATAAATATTTTATTTAATAAACTAATTTCAGTTTAGTAAAAGTTTCACGGTTTTCAAGGTAAAAATCATCTGCTTTTAGCTTTTCGCATGCCATTTCTACAAATGATAATATTTTTTGACCCGGCTTTCAAAAAAATACTCTTCGTTTTATCTAGAAAAGTCTTCTTTTTAACCTTAAATGTTAAGGAAACTTTATGAAAAAAGATCTTATCCAGAATTTTCATTCAAATCAATTCGAACTTTTATTCGAATCAATTTGAATTTTCATTCAAATTCATTCAAATCAATTCGACTTTGATAGCCGGCGGTTTAAAAAAATGTACTACGCATATCGTGCTAATTACTTTAAAAAGTTGATTTAAAAAAAAAAAAC
Source organism: Ophion obscuratus (assembly GCA_964007375.1). NCBI lineage: Eukaryota > Metazoa > Arthropoda > Insecta > Hymenoptera > Ichneumonidae > Ophion > Ophion obscuratus. Next base: position 40,881,221 of record OZ023318.1, read on the forward strand.
ATAAAGCTCAAAATCTCGAAAACCGTAGGACTTTTACTAAACTGAAATTTCAGGATATAGTGGGACATGAACTGACATATCGACAGTTGCAGGATTACCCATTCATAGCAGGACACCTTGTATATATGTGTGTGTGTGTGTGTGTGTGTGTGTGTGTATATATATGTATAAGTCACGTTGAAAATTCCGTCGACTTTTCGCAGAATGTTTGATAAATTACGCGTCAATTTACGAGGAAAGTTCTCGGTACGGGTACAGAGTGAAGAGCCCTTTGCGGCTTCGATCGCCTGCCGGATGGATCTGGCGCGATAGAACTTTTACCCAAGGCCTATAAGGTGAAGGCTTACGTGAAAGTTGTATATAGATAAAAGGCGGCGATAGAGCGGGAACGGGTTGGGGGTACATCAAGTGGCGGGATATCGGCAAGAGTCGTGAGTCGCAAAGTGGTGCGGTTTCTTGTGAAATGTTATCGACATTTCTGCGATATCGAGGAATGATATATCTATATACGATCGTGGGGTTAAGAGAAATGGGGTAGAAGGAGTTGACGCAAAGTAGACCTATTCACTTCAATACTCCCGCGAGTTTACTGACAAATCGAGATCCGTTAATAAAGAATTGTTCAACGCTGGAGTCTACGATACCAAGGAAAACGGAGCTATAAACTTTCCGGAAACGCGTTTTACGATTTCTCTCTGCGACGACGATTTTTCACATTCGAGGCCAGTCGATAAAAATAGAAAAAAATACAACGAACATGAAGTCGTGTAAAATATCGATTATTAACGAATATCGAAAATCCTATGGAATTTAGCAATTCGAAATTTTTATTAACATGGAAATCCAACATTCCAAAATCCGAGGAAAAAAGTGATTACGTTGGTATGCGAAAAATGCATTTTTCGTAGGCTAGTCCCGAGGGTGGTGCATTCGTGAATGCATACGTACAGATGGAATGCGTGTCCGGTCCGTGTAATTCTCTCCTGCTGAACTCGAATCACAGCCCTGGTGGGCTCTGTTCGTAGCACCTTCGGTAACGAACATAATTAAAGCAGCGAGGGGTCGCGCCCAGCTGGTCAGCCGGTTACTCGTTACTGCCCATTAGAATAATTATTGACCTGATAAATAAAAAAGGGCTCGTCCGAATCAGCGAACCCAACGTGATTTATCGAATTAAAGGAAACGAGTAACATTTCATATTTTTATACATACACATGTGGGTGTATGTCACTTTTTGTGGGTGTGTGTATACAAAAAGGATATTTTGAACGTGTATCATCGAACGTTCGCTACCAGACCGGCTGTTCAGCGAACGGTACTTAAGGCGGGAGCCTGAATCAGAAGGTCGAAAAAAGCGTTTTTTTCGGGGATTTTTTTAGAAGGGAAAAAAACAAGTGAGCCCAGTAAACATTGAGGCATCTTTCCATGTATATTTGGAATGTATAAAAAAAATGTTTCAACATGAAACAATAAATGAGTGCAGATTTATCAGCCTATTGTCTCGCCACTGCAGTCCCCAATCGGCGGCAAATATGCAGTTCGTAATTCTTGACTGAACCAAATGAACCAATGAAATGTCAATTGTCACATATTTATCTTCTGGGTGAGTGAAGAAAAAGCTGAAAAAATCGTGAAAATAAAACTTTTCTCAGGTTTGAAAAAAATATGTAAAAAAAACACTTTACCGTGCTATAAAAATGATTTAAAAATACTTTATCCACGACTTTTTTAATTCACTTAGAAGAGATTTTCATACTGAAGAAAATAAACTTTGGTTTGATTTAATAGGTCGTTTAGTTTTTTTGGCTATCGAGCCCGGCAATTTAGAAAAATCCTGAAAATGAAAAGCTTTTGGCCTTGCATCTTCGAAAATATTTACAATTGGCCTCTGTAACTTCGTAAATATATTATTGGATAGTTTATCTGTCGATTTAAGCAATAAAAAAACGATTTTTCGGGCCTTCTAATTCAGGCTGTCGCCTTAACAGTTTTTCAAACAAATCATTTAATTCGGAAGCAGAACTGTCCTCGAAATGTCAGCTTTTATCAATTGCGACCAAATTCTTTTTTTATTTCGGTAAGGCACTGACGCACAGTGAAGGTCACCTCCACTTTTTAAAATGGAATAGTACATTTTTTCAACCATCTTGTGGAGCACTTCAAGCCGCATAAAAAACATTAGGGGGTCAAAGTTGTGCAAGGTCATCCAAGGTCACCCATTAAAATGAAATACAAATCTCAATATCTCGGTTCACTACCAAATATCTGGTAGTGATCCGAGATATTTAGATTTGTATCATCGCTACTGACCTTGAACGACTTTGACTCCGTAATGTTTTTTATACGTCTTGAGGTGCTTCACAAGATGGTTGAAACAAAATGAACCATTCCATTTAAAAAAAAGTGGAGGTGGCCTTTACTGTGCGTCAGCGCCTCCACCAAAATGAAAAAAAAAATGGTCGCATTTGATGGCCCCCTTCACACCGTACAACTTTTTTCTGGACCATTTTTTTGTGACCTCGATAATTACCGAGTTATTTCGAGTGGCAGAGATAAGAGGGACATCCTACTTATTGGGAAAAGTAGGCATCATTTGGGATCAATGTCAAAATACATCTCCTTGCCTTTCTACTTTCATATCGCATTTCCTGGGGTTTTCGCCAATAACCTGTCTTTGTTCTCATATGACTTGTGCTACACGAAACAATATCTTAGTATCTAGAAAATGACATATTATCTTGACGAAACAGTGAAAAACGTCCTCATCATATCCATTTTTTAGTGTGACATCATTTGGGGTCAATGTAAAAAAGACATCTCCTTGCCTTTCATCTTTCGAATGGTATTTTTGTATATTTTCACCAATAATCTTTCTTCTTCCATATGGCTTGTGCCACATAAAATAATATCCTAACATCTAGGAAATCACATAATATCTTGACGGTACAGTGTAAAAACGTCATGATCAAATCCATTGTTTAGTGTGGCATCATTTGGGATCAGGGTAAAAAGACGCCTTCCACCTTTCGTATCGTATTTTTGTATATTTTCACCAATGATCATTCCTCTCCCATATGGCCTGTGCTACATGAAATAATAATCTAACATCCAGGACATGACACAATATCTTGATACAGTGTAAAAACGCCATACCCGTTTAGTTTTAGTGTTTCAGTTATTTATCTGGCCTAGATTGATTTCATACAAGTTTCGCCATTCACTGCAAAATATACGGGACGTTTTATCAAACATCTTATGTACATGTGTGTGAATGCGGATGTGTGCTGGGGAGCTCGTTGGGGGTGAATGGCTGGAAGGGGGACGCAAATGAAGCGCAAAATAGTCGTGGTTGCGGCATACGCGGGGACAGTAGATTCGAGGGTCTATATATAGATGAGAGAAAGCCAGCTTTGGTGTTAGTTACCCTATGTACATTGCGGGCCACCCACATGGGTTTTCCAATAAAAACTCATCGATATAGATCGAGCAAACACTGGCTCAAACTTTCTGGACCACTGATCCGTAGATCGGGGAGGAGAGAGCGAGAGAGAAAGGGGGATCCGTGACGATCCACATATTTCGCCACCCGAAAAAAACGTCAAAGCGCTGTTCCCTTCGCTGGCCAGCCACGTCCCTTCAAAGCTGTTCACGTGTGGATGCGGATAGACCTATAGACACAGGCGTGGCCACATGCACGCAGCCTGCGCGGGTGTTCGATCAGCCTCGTTCCGTTTATCGCTGTACGATGCGCCGAGAGACCTGGCTTGTAGTATCGTCCACAAACCGTGGAGTAGGCGTCACTGTCAAAGATAACGGCCCTTTGCCAGCGTCGTTTTTCAGCCCCTCCGTTCATTGTGCGAAACACCCGAGAACGGATCCAAGATATTACTGTCAAAGCTCGCGAGGCAGAAAGTCGTGAGGGACCGCGCGTATTCACAACATACTGAAACTCGAGTCCTATGGAGAAACGAACACCGTAGGGTCAAAGTGGAAACAGTGGCAACAGTGGGTACACTGAACCTTTTCTGCTTCTCAGAAGTGGACACGTATATATGTGCATCTTTTTCACATTAGAACTGCCCTTGGATGTCATTAGGTTTGAAACCCCTCTGTGAGTCGCTCCCGCGCAATTCGATTGTGAGAGGTGATTTTATATTATTTTTGGTGTCAAAAGTTAAAAAACCAGCTGAGTTTGTATGTTTTTTGCTTCTTCACCTATCGCAGTTATGTTCGAAGTCATTGTTCTCCCGCAATATACAGCTATATTGCGGTATTTGAGCATTGTGTTTGTTAACCTAACAAAAATAGAAACTTGTCAGTACCCGCTTTAGAAAAAACAGCGGATCGGTATACAGTGGCTCAATTTTTCGAGGCACACAGAGGTAAGTCATAATATGAATATTTTCACGTTGTGATTTAGATGGGTACTGGTACTGCCTCATTAGGTAGGTACTCATTGCTGATTAACATTCAATAAATGATTATGATTGATCTCATAATATGCTGTCTTTTCTTAAATTAATTTTCCAATAGTTTACTGTACAATACTCCCAATTGTATAGAGAAAAGCACTCCATTACCTACAAGTGTACTGTGGATCAGGCTAACTTTCTTCAAATTTTTCTTGATTATGAATTTTTGTTTGACTGTGAAATTAGGCATGTTTCACTGTGTACACCCCCAAGTACTTAGTGGATCAAATCCAACTTTTTGAAACATGGTTATTATCTCAATATCTATTGGGTTAGGCCATTCAGTGTCTTTTAACAAAATGAACCCATTGAACACACCTCACGTTTAGTCAAGGTTTCATTGAGATTGTGCGAACGGTTAGGCAGCTACAGACCTCTGAAAAAAATGAGCCACTGATCCTACTCTGACCCTACTTGTCGACATTCGATTGTGGAGAAGGACGAGCGTTTTTAGACGCTTTTGTTAGGTCTGGGTGTCATTTGAGGCCTAACACCCGTATTCATAGATGTACCTTGAGGAATCCTTATTCCTTGTTCTTTGTTCAGAACGAAGAACGCTTATTTCTATAATACCATTTTATGAGTGCATCACTTTTTCATACAAAAAAAAAATTGTTAAATTCGCACATGATTTTATACCCGATACTGTGGCCTAAGGCCTTAAGTACGTTTAAGCCGTAGACCTTATTATCCTACTATAGTAAAGTAAGGCCTATTGGCGATGTTTTTGAAACATTTAATTTTGTTTTTGTTGGTGGGAGTTGGCATTCTCATTTATATTTTATAATAATTGATGTAAAAGTTCGATTATCATTAAAAACCTTTGATTTAATATAAATATTTTTCATTTTATCGCAAATCTCGCTTAGCTGCGCCTAATTATCCTCAGGTACCTTATTCCATTTTGGCGGTTCAGTTTCTTTCGTCTTTTTGGCAGCTGAAGAATTCCTCTGTTGTGGAGTTTAAGCGGTTGGCTAGTGAAAAGTAGACCCAAGTAGCTTTGGCAGCACTTCAAGCCTGGTGGACAAACACGGTTGAGAAGGCTCTGCGAAGCTCTGAACAAATGGCAGTCCGAAGATGCCAGGTTGCAAATTGTCTCTTGGATGCACTAAAAATGATAGAAAAGGTGGAATCGTTTATGTCCAATCATTTAACTGAGAAATCACAAGCTGCCATTGGCTCTATTGAGTTTTTATCGCTCAATTGATGTTACACCCAATCATCGCGATTCCTGATCACCCTGAGGTTTCATAAATGTCTGGAAACCGTATTGGAAGTAATGTTTGGTATCTGACCAATCTTGGTTCCGTCACGTCTTTGCCGACAGGCAGTAGGACGCAAGATGCATGGTTGACATCGAAATGACTAAATCTTCAACGTTTCGCACGTTCAATTGCCCACAGCATTGTTTCCATGCACCACAACTTTTTTCCACAAGCTTGCAACGTGTTCCAGTCTTCTCGGTAGTACAAAAACAGAACATGAAACAAACGTTCCAAATTTTTCAGCACATTCAAAATGCTACCAAAACGCTGTAGCGCTCATCGATTAAAAACTCATTTCGGTAATTATTTACTTTACTCACTTTTTCCTTAATTCGGTAATTATTTACTTTAGTCACTTCGGTAATTATTTGCTGTAGTCACGTTTTACTTTAGTCACTTTTTCCACCTTTTCCACGAACTTCAAAACTCCATAACTTTTTATGGGAAGGTGGAATTCAGCTTCCCCCGACTGAATATCATCATTTATAACCCAATTAATGAGAAAATAGCAAAACAAAATTGTACGCTCATTTTTCGGAAAAGTGACTAAAGTAAATAATGATCCTCATTTCCACTTGAATTTCCCAATCAATCGATTCCAAATCCATACCATTTCGCTCAGCTGAATAGCCGAATTTTTCGAAAAAAGAACATAGCAGCGGTTTTTTCCATTTGTTTTCCCGTATAACAAACTTTTTTACAGCGCGGTGAGAAAATTCTTTTATTTTCGCAAAAAATCTGTCTCCATGGCGACACACATTTTTATGGGTGATGTACCTGCCGATGGCTTTAGGGACTTTCACGGTGATATATTGTTCCAGTGTGACACCGGGCGGAGTAAAGATCCTTCCCGAGTCTCATCCCGTCTCTGTTATGATAGCGAATATGATATCGCGACAGAGAAAACGTTTGCCACGAAGTAAACCAGTCGGAAGGGGACGGAGAATGTTTGACTAGGATTCCGTGCTCACGTAATTAAGACCCTCGTCGAGTTTCCTAATTGCTTACGTCTTTGTTCAAACTAGATAACGTTGGCTCTCTCTGCTCGCACAATTCCTGATCTCTTTATATATCTTTCTCTCTCTCCCTCTTTCTCTCTCTCTCCCTCTCTCTCTCTCTCTCTCTCTCTCTCTCTCTCTCTCTCTCTCTCTCTCTCTCTCTCTCTCTCTCTCTCTCCCTCTTATCCTCTTATTCTCTCATTAGTTCGCTCTGCTCGTATATTGTGTTCACCCCGCAGGCTTGAAAGTTGTCTGACCCGTCACTGGTTTTCACCACTCGGTAGGGGACACGGAGCGTGTCGAGTGCGGCAGAGCTTTTCTCCCGCGTTATCTCTGCCCCATTCGACACGTGTCCATGATACCTGTCGACAGCTTATCCATGTTTGTGACGCTGTGTGCGTGCACGCAAACTCCGAAATTAGTCATCGAGAGTTTAGCAGTGCGCAAAGGCTCAAGTAGGATGAACGTGTCGTCATACAGTCGAACCTCGATGTAACGAAGATTTGTCCATTCCCTTCCGATAGACACCCGAATTGGTACAACGATATAATCATATACATTATGCTCTAATTGCTAATTGCTTGTAACACATGGTCTAATTTAAATTGTTCTTTCTTTAAACAATATCCCCATTATGATAATGTAAAATACTAATTATGATTATAATATTATAATGTTATATTCTAAGGAACTAAGGAAATATAATATTTGATATATTCTAAGGAAGATGACCTATTATAATATTATAAAATACTAATATATTTTTTTTAAAGCAACATTTTAAGGAACACGACCTCGGTATAACGAAACCTCAATGTAACAAACTTCCCTTGAGATATATATGTGTATATACCGAAGTAATGGATACACTTTTTTTTAAATTTATTCTTCATCTTGATAGACCAATTTTATAGACAAAATGTGGATAATTCTCAATAAATTTAATAAACCACTCGTTGATCATTTTATCGTTATGGTTTTTTGTACAGTAAATATTGTGGAATCCATATGAATGTATTGATTTATTAACTAGCATAATTGACATATAGCTATGACTCGTATAAAAATTACGCACTCGTGATTTTGCAAAACAGTCGATGGAGGGTAAATATGCAAAATTCTCCGGAATACTTCGGTACATATTTAGAACATCGCTTAAAAATGTTTTGAATTCACGGTATTACATTACCAATTAAGTTCTCCCCACTCAATTAGGTATTGATTTTAAAAAAACATACTAGGACAAAAAAATTGTAAATTTTCGTCGCAAGCAAGAAAAAGTGTCGAATTCACGAAATTGCTTTACCAATGATGTTCTCCCCTACTGAAATAATAATTCGTAAAAAAAATCTACAGATATTGCACAAAGTGCGACTATTTCATGGCATTGAAAATGTCATCGGACTTTGGGGAATAAAAAAAACATGTACATGTAAATGACCTGAGTTGGTTTTTATTATTTTTCGAAGAATATTGATACATTGAGGTATGTAATTGGATTTGTTTAGTATGGTTTGGGTTTGTTTTGATGTATCTGGATTTGTTTGTATAATAATTGTTACATAATTTTTGTAATATTTTTGTAATATAAGTTGTAGTATAATTGTTAATTAATAACAAGATTAGAATTGGGTGGAGAGATGGCATTTTTCAACGAATCATACGCATTCAGCATGTTGCAGTTCCCCACCTCTACTACACACAGCGGCAGTGGAGTGGGGGTAGCGTTAGTTTCGTCTGACATCCAGCTAACTCAGACCCCTATACACAGCCTACCTCAACAAGCATATACAGTTTCATAACATTTCCAATGCTAAAAAACATGCTGCGAAAAAAAATGGTAAATTTTCGTCGTAAGTAAAAAAAAATGAAAATAGTATGAATACTAATTGAGTAGTAACAGAACGATTTAAAGCAATTAAGCAATTAATAACAAATAAAGTGTACAGTAAAAGAACAATTTAAAGCATTCAGGCGAGTTTTTTGCCCTTCGACGTCGCGTTTTGACGCTTATCAGTTCCTAATAAGTCCGTGTCCCGTCGAACAAATGGCACAATCATCGTGGAACATTTGACCAACGATGGAGGAAATTTGACACGCTATATGTGTATATATATATATATATATACGTATACATGGATGGGAGATGCGTACAAATTTGGCGATGTAGCCAGCCACATCGACCTCTATATATACTAGAAAATTCACGTTTCAGCGAACTATGACGAATCGCGTGTGTGCATGCTAATGGCAAAACGCACCAAGAGTGTTCTACACTAGCCCCACCTCCCTCCACCCCCCATGCTCGGTATATTCGTACATTGCGTACTTTGTAATATCGATTGCGAGTCGAAGGGCTGAACTGCAAAATTCGCCATGCGGATTCAAGTCACTCGAGGAGCCCTTCTGACAATCAATGATTTTCATCCGTGTGCGATTCATGCAGTCACGAAGCCTCGGAGTGTGACCGAGATTTGGGAAAATGGTTAACGTTCATGACGATGATGCTTTCACCCATATATCACTTCCTGTATATCGCCGTTTCATTAACACATGCGAGATTTGCCCTCCTATGAGTTGACGCACATGCGTCCATAGTGCCGAGTTACGTACATTAGATAGGCTCTGATGCAGAATCCACTTGTTATATCCGGTATTGCAGTCCGTAAGGATGCTCTTGTACAAATAATACCACGATGATGTTCTTTCATGTCCAATCGACTGGTTGCGTGAAAAACAAAGGTCACGAACATTTGGCAAAAAACCAAAAGCAGATGATAAAAAAAAAATAACATAAAGCTCAAAATCTCGAAGACCGTGGGACTTTAAGGGGTCTTCTCACTTTAGACACTAAAAAAGGCTATTTTCATAATTTTTTTTGATAGGTTTATATTATAGATATTGATATAAAAGTTGTTACATTTAATAAATACACTTTCGAAATACATTAAAACATTTTTTTAATGGATTTATTAAACCCAAACAAGCTTTAAGGCCTTAGGCTTAAGATTCTGCTGTAAGCTTAAGAAGTCGCTTAAAGATACCGCTGACTTTAAGTGCCCCGATGGCTGTTAAATGTGCGAACGTATAATTTATATGCGTTTCTAAAATGTAATTTGTGCTCGGAAATATAAAATGTATAGCATGCAGATTAATTATTTAAGGCCTTAGGCCACAGTAACGGGTATAAAATCATGTGCAAATTTAACAATTTTTTTTCGTATGAAAAAGTGATTCACTCATAAAATTAATTATACATCTATTTAGTATGAATATCAAGCTGTTGGAAGATATGTGTTTTTTTGTCGATGCACAAAATGGCCGACTACTCGGAACTTCTCGAAACAGCTTTTTTCAAATTGGCGTAACAAATAACTTCAATAATTTTCACTCGATTTACTTCAAATTTAAAAGTTATGTTCCTAATTGCATTTCGCAGAGAAGTACGTACGGAAATTTTTGATTAATCGAAAACTTTTCATTTCATGAGCAGTTCATGAGCAGTTATAACGAAATTTTTCACTGAAAATTTATTTCTTAAGTTCAAATACCTACAACTTTTGAATAAAACAATATTTTTCAAATTCCGTACGTACTTCTCTTGGTATTCTAATGTAGATTGACGGGAATTTTTTGTTTTTGTTCTAGGTAAAAAATTGTGGATGCTAAATGATACGCCGGGAAGCGCATAAAAAAATATACCAAAAGAAAATATTCGTAGTCAGCCATTTTGTACATCGAAAAAAAAAGTATATATTTTCTAACAGCTTGATATTCATACTAAATAGAAGTGTAATTAATTTTATGAGTGAATCTCTGTTTGATACGAAAAGAAAATTGTTAAATTCGCACATGATTTTATACCCGTTACTGTGGCCTAAGGCCTTAAACGCGTTTTTCTGGAAACAACGTTTTTCGACGGCTTGTTGATAAAATCTTCGAAACTACTGAACCGATCCTTATGAAATTTTAACCACATATTCTGTACAACTATAGCTATATCGCATATCAAGGATTTTTTTAAATTTTGATATTTACTATTTTTTGCCAAAAACGGTGAAACAAGCACGTCTTTATTGTTATTTCGGAAAATGTCCGCCCTTTTGTTATTTTTACATATATCAAAAATCGTATGATATGCGTTATAGCCACTAATCTACTGAATCTAAAACCGTTCGATTTTTTTTTGTTTCGGATGATCCATCTCCGAGATTTTATCAACAGCGCAGACCTACAATTTTTTTAGGACATTTTTTTAACTACCATTTTCGTCTATAAATAGCGACTTAAATAAATAAATAATTTATTGAAATGTATTTCGCAAGTGTATTTATTATATGTAACAACTTTTATAACAATATCTATAATACAAACCTATCAAAAATATTCATGAAAATAGCCTTTTTTAGCGCCTAAAGTGAGGAGACCCCTAAACTAAGCTGAAATTCCAGCATATAGTAGGATATGATCTGACCTATTGACAGTTGCAGACTGATCTATTATGTTGAAGCAAAATGGCAGCGCAGTAGTCGATGAAAGAAAACTCCTTTTTTCATAGTCCTCTACGGGCGTATTCGCACAGGTCATAATTTTCAAGCTAGAACAAAAAACGAAAAATATTTTGAAAGTAGATATAAAAAGCTAATCCAGTACGTAGAAGTTTTTCAAAATATTCATTTTAAAAAAATGGCGTTAATATGGAAAAAAAAATCGTAAAAAAATCGGTCGAATATCGAACATAAAATGTTTAAATTTCAACTTATCGAAAAAAATCCTACCTACTGAACTAGAAAATGTTGTCAAGAACCTAAACTCGAGGCGCTACGCATACGCCCGTGTCTAAAAACATAGTTTCGAGAAAAAACGCGTTTAAAGTTTTAAGGGGCTATACCAGTGTGAACGCCGAAAATTCGGGTGATTTTCGGGAATTTTTTCGAAGAAAAGTACTCAATTAAATGTTTCGGAAAATTAAGAATATATTTGGCTATATTTGACCTATATTATATAATTTTTTTCATAGAAAACTATTGAGACCCAAGCAACTTGTGCGTTGCCTCCGGAGGCACAAAAAAAGTTCCTCCACTGCTGACACGATTCCGGCCGATTGAGTAGCCGAAACCGAAAAAGGAAAAAATATCGTTAAACTGGAAGGTATTTCCTGCACAATGACGTAGGATTTTCGACAAATATCAAAATCTAACAAAATGGCGGAGTTATGAAAAAAGTCTGTTTCCTTGCCTATAAAATGGTCGTTTTTTTTCAATGCCAAATCGTCAATTTTCATCCAATCAAAAATATCCTACGTCATTGTACAGTAAATATATTCAAGAGTACTCAGTTCAAATTTCAAGTCAATCGGATAATTGTTCTTTGAGTTACAATGTCAGCAAATTAAAAAAATCTCATTTCGAGAAAAACGCTTTTGCAGATTTAACTATCGATTTTTGCAAGATAAAATTATTAGAGATACGGTCTTGGAATTTTAACGGGATATTCTCGAAAGTATAAACTGTCGAAAAAGGCAAAAAAATCGATTTTTTGAAAGTGTCACACTGATAGAGCCCCTTAAGTACTGTAAAATCATGGAAATTTCGTGTTTACCTTAAGGCGTTACCCCCACTTGTAGCGCAAAAAAACGGCCTTTTTCATGATTTTTTTTAAAGAAAACTACAAAACTTTTTTAATCGATCAATATACCATCTTAAAGAACACATCTTGAAGAACTTACAGTAATTTTTTTATTGAAAAATATTACATTGCTTAGTGGCAAATGGCCGTCAATGAAATAATGTTTTTATATACACGGTTTGCGGTGACCAACATTGCGGCGAAGTGGATCATCTGAAAAAAAAAATGCGGATGGATTTAGTCAAATATAAGTATAAACTAGTCTTTAATCGAAGGATTTTAAAAAATATTCATTTTTCACAAAATGACGGACTGTCAAAGTTAATGGTTCGATTTTAACGAAAAAAAACGGCCGTTTTTTGGCGGTAAAACGGCCATTTTTTCGAAAAAAAAAATTGAACGATTAAAGACTACATTTTTATGTATTAAATAAGACTGCAAAATTTCAAGAAGATCGGTTCATTAGTGTTCGAGTAATCTTGGTCACCGACTTCAGAAATGCCATTTTGAGAAAAACGCGTTTAAAGTTTCAATTTCCGGTCGTTTACACAACGGATTCTTCTCTTTCAACGCTCATATTTCAGTCAATTTCGTTCCGATCGACTTGAAATTTTCAGGACATATTCTCAGATACTTAAAAAAAATGCAATAAAAAAAATCGATTTTTTCAAAATCGCAAGTGGGGGTAACCCCTTAATGGGCGATGCCCGGACCATACAATTGTCCTTCTAATTCAACATTCTCCTGCTCTTCTTCTTTTCTGGAAGATGTAGGAAAAAATGCAAAGATAAACATTTACAAAGGTATATCCCCCCTTAAGTAGATGGGTCTAACATAGGTGTCCAAATATCCAGCATGATTGTGTCTCACGATGAGTGTGCCATAACCTCGCGATCGTTCGACGCCCGGAGTTCAATATTCCGCGTGTGTGAAGAGATGAGGCCGCGCAAGCTTTGAAATTCAGCGCAGGTGTTCGCGGTTATCAGAAAGCGATAAAGGACGTGAGAACTGTGAGGCGGTCTTCGTATTCCAGATCATAGTCATTCTCGTGTATTTCCCTTCTGGATGATAAATAGGGAAAAGGATGGGAATCCAGAGTCAAGGATTTCATGCATGCACAGCTTGAGGCTAGAAGTCAAGCCTCGCGATCACGGCCGTACAAAGCACGTCGTTCGCCAACAACGACGACGACGACGACGACATTTCGCATATCGTTTGGCACGAAAAAGCCCGATACACTCGTCCATAGAAAACAAGCCAGATATCCTTTTCTCACGGGGATGATCGTTACGTTGCCGCTTTATGGCTCCGCGGACAATTCAGCGGGCTCTCCCTCCCAACTTCTCCGCGAGTACGTCGATACACTTAAGGGCGCAAAGAAAATGGCGTGCAGATCGTAAAATTCAATAATTGTCGAGAACGGACCCTCGAAGAGGACTCCAGAGGCTTTACCCTCCTCGATACCAACTGCTGTAAGGTTGTAGCTGCTATCGCCACCGGATGTACTCCTTACTCGACGATACCGGATATTTTCTTCGCTTTCTCAGCCGCGAAATCGCTCAATGCACTGCCTTGGCAACGAGTTTTCGTTCGCGATTTGTTTCGAACGGTAACGTGCTTCGTGATATTGCGACGAGGCCAAAATGTGAACGTTTACCCAGAACGATCGAGTACATCGACGGTGCGAGAATAATTGGAGAAACGTGATATTGCGGGATGATCACCGATTTTACTCTTTAGTCGGGGCGTACGTCATTAAATGTGTTTCGAAAACTTTGCTGGATTTTAATTATAGTTTCATTAAGACCTTGGGCCACAGTAACGGGTGTGAAATCATGTGCGAATTTGACAATTTTTTTTTCGTATGAAAAACTGATTTACTCGTGAAATTAATTACACATCTATGTAGTATGAATATCAAGCTGTTAAAAAAAAATATTTTTTTTTTGAATGTACAAAATGGCCGACTACTAATACTAGTTGATAAAAAAGTTTTGTCGCAATAATTTCAATATAATTTATTTATTTATATATCTTATACAAAACATTTCTAATGAACAATATATTCGCCATCGGTTTCTATGACACTCGACCATCTAGTTGGCAACTCATTTATTCCCTTTGCCCAAAACTGCGGCGGCTGGAACTTAAAGAAATTTGAAATATCCCTTCTGAGATCGTCGACGTTTTCGAAAGTTTTGTTTCTCAAATATGCCTTCAAATGTCTGAACAAATGGTAGTCAGATGGCGCGATGTCGGGAGAGTATGGTGGATGAGGAACGATATTCCAGTGAAGCTCAGTGATTGTTTTGTGGGTTTCCTTTGCGACATGGGGTCTCGCGTTGTCGGTGGAGAAGGTGCACAGTCGCGCGTTTTGGCCGTTTTTTTCTTATAGCTTTTGCCAATTTGTGGAGATTCTCGATGTATCGTGTAGAGGAGATCGTCTTACCTACAGGGAGAAAATTGTGAAACAACATTCCCTTTGCGTCCCAGAAACAGCACAACAAAACCTTTTGTGAGTGACGGTCAGATTTCGGTTGGTGTGGCGGTTTTTCTCCGATAGGAAGCCAGTATGCTAAACGCGTTCTGTTATCATACAAGACCCAGCTTTCATCTCCCGTCACAAGATCTTCTAAAAACTCCTTGCGATGGTGGCGAAGCAGGAGAGACTGGCAGATGGTCACGCGACAGTTCTTATTGTTGTCGGTGAGACGGTGTGGTATCCATTGAGCTAGAACCTTCCTGTATCCCAAGTTGTGTAAGTGATTGACTATTGACGGTTGGGTGCAGCCAAGTTCTCTTGCTAGCTCGTGCGTACTTGCTTCCGGTTTTTCTTTGATGCAGCGGACTAATGCTTCATCATCGATGGTCGACGGTCGTCCTGAACGTTCCTTATCTTCAAGGCTTGTGTCTCCAGATTTAAAACAATTGAACCAACGCTGGACTGTTCGATGAGAAACTACGTTCTCGCTGAATGCATCCTGTATATTTTTAGCAGTTGTGCTTGCGTTCGTGCCGCGCCGTCACTCGTAAAAATGATCGCTCGAAGTTGCTCCTGCGAGATCGAAGCCATTTCTGTCCACTAGAACGCGCGCTCGCCCTTTTATACCCTGTCACGCGGATGAGTAGAAAACATTCTAGAATATTCTCGACATAGCTCGATGTCATATTGCGTCAAAACGTAAAAAGACATATTTTTTAAATTTTTGCGACAAAACATTTTTATCAACCTGATATTTTATTTTGTTATCTTTTTTTAGGCGCTTTACGGCGTGACATTTAGCATCCACAATGTTTTACATAGAACAAAAAACAAAAAGTCTCGTCAATCTACATTAGAATACCTAGAGAAGTGCGTACGGAATTAAAAAAATATTGTTTTATTCAAAAGTTGTAGGTATTTGAACTTGAGAAATGAATTTTCAGTGAAAAATTTCGTTATAACTGCTCATAAACTGCTCGTGAAATGAAAAGTTTTCGATTAATCGGACATTCCGTACGTACTTCTCTGCGAAATGCAATTGGCAACATAACTTTTGAATTTGAAGCAAATCGAGTGAAAATTGTTGAATTTATTTGTCACGCCAATTGGAAAAAAGCTGTTTCGAGAAGTTTCGAGTAGTTGGCCATGTAGCACGTAGAAAAAAATCTCTGCCAGCTTGGTATTCGTACTAAATAGATGTGTAATTAATTTTATGAGTGAATCACTTTCTCGTACGAAAAAAATTGTTAAATTCGCACATGATTTTATACTCGTTACTGTGGCCCAAGATCTTAACCGATCAATGTTACAGGATTGTCTCTTTCCGGACGTGGAGACGTCTTTTTTTGAAAGGACGCGTTTTTCTCGAAACAACGTTTTTCGACGGCTTGTTGATAAAATCTTCGAAACTACTGAACCGATATTTATGAAATTTTAACCACATATTCTTCACAACTATAGCTATAGCGCATATCAAGGATTTGTTTAAATTTTGACATTTACTATTTTTTTGCCAAAAACGGTGACAAAACACATTTTTTTGTTTTTTTCGAAAAATGTCCGCCATTTTGTTATTTTTGCATATATAAAAAATCGTATGATATGCGCTATAGCGATTAACATACTGAATCTAAAACCGTTTGATTCTTTTGTTCCGGATGGTCCATCTCCGAGATTTCATCAACAGCGCAGACCTACAATTTTTTTGGGACATTTTTTTTAACTACCATTATTTTCATCTATAAATAGTGACTTAAATAAATAATTTTTTTTTCAAGTATTTCGAAGTGTATCTATCGTTTGAACAGAAAAAAAAGAAATCGATTTTTTTATCGTTGTAAATGTATATCCCCTCTTAATTATACTCTAATTGTATAGCGAACAATTGTAAAATGTTTGAAAACGCTTTTTTAAAAATAAAAATCAACAGCACAAAAAATCTAAATTTTTGTCTATCATATTTTCATTGTTTTTTTAAAATCATATCTAAGAGAACAATTACCCACAAGAACGCATGAAGCAACTGCAAATTGAAAGTCTTTTAATTCTTCACCAAGTTCCTAGATCGATCCCCAATCATGTGCCCATTTTTATCGCGATCAATTCCACAAGTCTCCATTCAGCCCTTACCTCATTGGAGTTCAAATTCCAGCGCAATTCACGGTTTTCCATAAGAGCTTTGCGTAGTCGAGATCCAATTTTTTCCCTCGAGAACGATGTCACCGAGCATGCGAAGACGTCGAAGTTGAACTTTTATCGGACGTGGCCGTGTCTAAAAGGAAGTCAGTTTATCCCTTTATCGTTCAACGATGAAACGCCCGACCCCCTTTGGACTGAATAAAAGCAAACAAATGACGAAACGACACCGACTAATTGCGAACTAAAGCAAAGTTATAGAAATGAAGACAGTTATTGTTGGGTGATCTCCCTAATGCTCCGGCACTCTGACTGGAATAATTCGCATTGTTCATATACTGAGTGGAGAAACAGCAATGGCTGAGTGGGAAGAAGCCGAAGGGCGAGAGAGGGAGAGAGAGAGAGAGAGAGGGGAAGGAAAAGAGTGAGTGAAACAGAGAGATACTTTTCTCACAGCTAGACAAATAGTCTTTTGGTTCTCTTCATTATTGTGAAACTGTGATTGCGAAGGTAGCAAGTTAGGATAAAGAACCTTTGTGCGAGCAACGAGTTTAGCGAGTAATCCGCATCCCCTTCGTTACTCTCTATACCACCCCCGCATATATCTGTTCTCTACCAGACTCCGCGGTCGTCTCGGGGGCCTGGAATTGCGCGAACAAAGCAACCAGCAAGAGGTGTCCCATCGTTTCATCGTCTTCACAGTGTCTTTCAAGTTGACAACGACCCGCGACGGTCGACCTGCGCACCCCACAGGAAACGCCACCATTTCCCCTCAGGCTTTGTCTTTCAATCCCCTTTTTTCCCTTTCTCACCCTTTTCCAACCTTTTTTCCAACTTCATCCCTTCACTCCGCGATTATTCTTCACCAGCAATTCCGTGCTTCTCCGTTTCCTCGGCCCTTGTTGTATTCATCATCCGGATCTGCCTGCCGTCTTTCGCGTCGAACTAATCCAGCATCCTTGTCGCCGGACGGTCATCGTTTACTCTCTTTTTCTTTGTGCAGCAAATAGCGTTGTTTGTCCGGCAAACGAGATTCCGAAGACAGTTTGGTAAATTGACTCGAGCGTCGATTTCCAATGGATTTTCCGTTCAACTGTTCGACTTCGAAAATCTTTGAAAACTAAAGCCCTTGAGACACAGAGAAAAAAATATACTTCTTCACCATTTTGGAACAAAGGGACCCCTTAAGGATTTCAATTGCAACTTCCCAGCGTGATCGATCTCCCAAGTGTTCGAATCGCATGTTTTGTCTGTACAAGATGATCGCCTAAATGCAGCGATGGACGACAGCAATTGATGACATCGAATGTCATCATTATTCGCTACGACGATTATTTCGATTGGCACGGAAGAATGCCTGGTCTCCAAACGATGCTTGGAACGTGGCTAATGTTCCTGGCAATATAATATCCCTGCGCAATATAACGTTCAATATACCGAAGAGCGATGAGGGCGAGACATCATGTGTGTGTGTGTGTGTGTGTGTCTGTGTGTGGATCGTTGTTTCGGCTATTTGATCTACGGAGGTTATATAACTCCGGCCGTATTGGTTCCAAAGGCGGAACGATCGTCGATAATAGCCACGGTTTCCTATAGTGTCGCATAGTCAGTCGAGGGTTCTCTTGGAGGTGCACGGGACACTCATAGCTCATACTTGACACGCGCCACATATTTGGAATTACCTTCCTGGCCCTCTGACGTGGTCTCCTTCTCTCTCTCTCTCTCTCTCTCTCTCTCTCTCTCTCTCTCTCTCTCTCTCTCTCTCTCTCTCTCTGTATATATATATATATATATATATATATATATATATATATATATATATATATATATATGTATAGCCGCAGGGTGGCTCGAAAAGTGACATCTAAAAGGCAAATTTAGATGTAACGTATCACTACCGATCCGAATCACCTCATGTGTGTGCTATGATCTTTTTAGTTTTCGAAACAAAAGGATTACATTTTTTTTCTCTTTTGTGTACGTACTTTCCTGGCGATATTTTTATTTGTATTTTTGTTATACTGTTAAACTGTTAAACAATAAATCAATAGCCTTCTGAGCATAAACGTAAATGCCTTAGATATTGATCAAAGTTAAAAAAAATAGGTTCGAGAGGACCAGTTAGATTCAATTGATAAACAATACTTATATTCATCCAAATGACGCTCAATAGCTTTTAAAAACTGGAATGAGGAGAGTGCATACACAAAAGAGTCAAATAAAAATCTAAGCTACAAGAAAAATCGATAAAAAATAAATAAATAAATGCTTTATCCTCGAATACTAGAAAATTACAAAATATCGAAGTGACGAAAATTCTCGTTGATATACATTTTTTTTATTTGCATTATTATCTTAAATCTTTTTATTTAGCTTTGGGTGATGCATCGTTAATAAGGGTTCTCAAAAATGTTTCACAATCAGTGTCTTTCGTAGCCTGAACGTGGAAGAAAAAAATACGGGAGTATGAAGGAAAAACAGTTTCGTTGCATCCCAACGATGCAGACTGCGATACCTCAATTCGGATACAAGGCATCGAGGTTTTTTTTTTGGCCGTCACTTTTCGGTCTAGGCCGTATACATATACGGGAAAAAGATCTTCGAACTCCTTACATGCATGTTACGATCTAGATTGGCTATCAGCATTTCCGGCTGTTTTAAGCACAGTCCTTAACATTTGTTTCAGTGAATCATTTATTTTGGGGACAGAACGGTCCTGGCAGTCGAATGTCTCCAAAATAACTGTTTCTCCTACATATAGAGGGTATCCCAAAACTGAATGGGTTCCCTGAAATGGGAGGTCGGGAGTGAAATTTTGAGTCGATTGATATAAGCATGTGTGGCTCTCAGATCAACCCCTGAATTATTATCAATTTTTAAAGGCGGGCCAATCAGGTGCGTTCGCCTTTAAAAATCAATTATATCTCAGGGGTTGATCTGAGACCCACACATGCTTATATCAATCGACTCAGAATTTCATCCCCAACTTCCCATTTAAGGGAAAGCATTCAGCTCTGGGACACCCTGTATAGCACACATATCTACGCAGTACACGTACCGTGCTTCTCGTGACCGTTTAGGAATTTCCAATCTACCTCTATATCTCGCGCTCGTTGACGCTGTTCGTCGACGATATATTTACCATATACAGGCTGCGCTCGCGCGAGCAACCCTACTCTATCTCCCATCGCTCTTTTCATCTGCGTATATCTTCCGCTAGCGAATAGAAGGGCGACGGTCCAGGCGAGGAAACGAAGGGTCCAGGTCGTTTCGTGAGCTCGATCGCGGTGGTGCACCATTTATGCGGAAACCGTCATCAGCGAAATGATAAATGTGGTCCTACAGATATACGATCCTGGTGAACCCGGATGTCACGTTGCATATATATAAACACATAATGTATATGCGAATACGTGATGATATTCGTGCTATTGGCTGCCCATCGATAGACGAAGTCTGCGATAAAAAAATCATGTGGAAATGGGAAACAACTTGCTCCCCGGTGTATTTGGAATATTTCATCGTATACAATGAAGCCTGAAGGGAGAACGAAGGTCTTCCGGTTGCGGAGACCCAAACGAAGTGGTAGTTTGTTCGTCCCATCGAGTGCGACACCTCGTCCATTCCACCAACGGACAATAACATCTTAAGGGGGGTACATCCTTTAGAACGCCAAATCTTATTTGATTTTCATGATTTTTTTTGGAAGGTAAGGAATGTATATATCTTTTCAGGGTATAGGTACTTTTCATTACATAATTCTAGTATTCAAAACGATTTTTGCTGCTTAAGGGATTAGGCCACTCTAGAGGCCGAAAAATAGGCCGAAAAATAGGATTTTTTTCTTCAGAAAAACTGCAAAATAAATCGAGATTACAAAAAGGGGTGTTTATCGTACATATCAGTGACTGTATACAATTATTTTTTTGAAGCGATTAATTTCAAAATGGTGGCTGTGCAGCGTTTATCTCAAAACTGCATTTTTTAAGTTGGTCGGAAACATAACTCAGACAATTTTCAACCGATTCACTTGTAATGTTGAATATATTTTGAAAAATACATTGTCTATGGAAGTACGTAGAATTTTTGTTTTATATTGCGTAGTTCATTTGTTATTAACAATTATCTGACAATTTTTTAGGCAATTTTTTCTTATTCCGAAAATTTGCCTACAAAATCGTCCCTGATATGTATGATGAACACCCTTTTTTGTAATCTCGATTTATTTTGTAGTTTTTCCGAAAAAAAGCCCAAAAAGCCTTTTTTCGGTCTCTAGAGTGGCCTAAGGCCTTAAAGAAAGTGAAAAATGTCGGAGATATCACCAGTCCCTGTAGGGTTATTTGAAACAGTCTGCGCGGAAAAATTGCTTGGTATATACATGTGGTCACTTGATGAACCAATAATATTGGAAAAATAATGATAATTGGCTAAAGGGGAAGCCTTAAGACAAAAAAGTTGATTTTCGAAAAAAAAAATGGATACTTTGACCCAGCCAAAAACATGTTTATTTTGATAATTTTTAGTTCGTCTTAGATTCATCAATTAGACATTAGTATCATAAAAACGTGTGCCAAATATGAGCTTCATCGGTCAAATAGTTTTTAGGTACTCGTGTACATCGATTTTCAACTCATTGAAAAAAAAAGTTTCGAGATAATCGCGTTTAAAGTTTCCGCAAAGGAAAAACGTATGATTCTGTGACTCGACTAGTAATTTAGGCAATAAAAAAATGCATTTTGTTGAGCCTCTATAGGGAGTTGAGGTATTCATTTCGCGGAGCGAAATTGTTAGGATTACTTTAAGTTTTACTTTAAGTTTCCTTTAGTTTTACTTTAACTTACAGTGGCGCTTGATAAAAATAAGTCGCAATCAATTATTATACCCAACGATAAACTGGAATAAAAAATATATTATTATTAAATATTCGGGTTCGTGAAAGGAATACCTTAAGGGCTGAGACCTAGTAGATATTTTTGAAAATGCTCGTGGTTTTCTTTCTCGAAACCACTTTTTTCAATCTTAGCGAATACATTACTTCAACACGGTTGCATGGATCCATTTGAAATGTTCACAGTAGCTTCACAATTACCTCCTTTATAGAAGTACGTAAGGATTTATCGATTTAATGTAAACCTTTTATTTTAGAATTAATTTTTAAAAATCACAAAATTATTCTTTTTTTCCGCGTTGTGTGTAAACCGTTGAAAGACCAAATGGTCTGTTTCTTTTTCACATTGCATGGATCCGCTCGGTTCCCCACGAGATTTCGGTCGCCATTTGTTCATTTCTTTTCGCAGATGCTTCCTCTAACCTCTTCGCCCACACTTTCCTTGTTTTTTGCTGTTAGGAAATCGCATCTCTATTCTCTCTCTCTCTCCCACTCTTTTTTTTGAGGTCCTCGTAAAATTCCATCTAGGAGACTCATGTTATGCTGCGAAAAACGCCAAGACGAAAGAGGGACGGAAGGCAAGATGCACGGTCTATATGTGCAGGGGATGAAAAGAGATGTGGGAAAGGCATCCCTCTCCTCGCCACCGCATGCCTCCCCCGCACTCGTTCGTCTCGCTTCGCGTGACGGAAATGCGCGCAGGGAGCGAGCGAGTAGAGCGCTAGTCGCCTCCTTCACAATTCCCCAGCCCTTCGAGTGTGTCTACTCAGCGATTGTTGGGACTCAACCTCTTTTTTAGCACTCGCTTCATTCTCTCTTGACCCCAGCTCGACACTGCACTTTTCGTCTCTACCAACCTCGAGAGAGCGCGAGAAAGGTCATTTTTCAAGCGCGATCTATCCGGTTCTATCCCTCTCCATCTCTCCCCCTCGCTTAGTTTCATCCTCATCGTCGTTGCAATTATTATCATTATCGTCGTCATTTTTTATACCTGCTTCTAACCTAACCTAACTAATTTTTATACCCGACTAAATTTTAATACCTACATAATTTTATTTTTATTTTATAGTTAGGTATCAAAAATAAGCAATTAAAAATCATAAGGATAATAACAGTAATACAAGTAGCAATAATTATATACTTAGGTTAGGTTAGGTTAGGTAAATTAACCTAACTATCTAATTATTACCACTTGTTGTATTTTTATTATTCTTATGATTTTTAATTGTGTATTGTTTTTTATCGACAATGGGAAATTATATTTTTACCGTAGCTGATACATGGTTTTTTATATGGTCAATGTTTTGAATCAATAATTCCACAATAATGTAACGAAAATGTAGAAAATTCATGATATTGAAGTCTACATCGACAAATTTAGACTATGAAAAACGCTCAAACGTTTTTTAGATTCCCGATTGGAAATTCACAGCCCAAATTTTCAGGATAAGATTTTGCACGATTAAGAAAATGGAGAAATAAAAATGAAAAAAGAAGTTTCACTACATTCCAATGATGCAGACTTCTAGATCGTAAAATTCACCATTACGATCTTATATTTTCATTTATGATGTTTTCGTGATATATTGAAATTAATAGCAATCATAATTTAACATTATCATTATTTATAAATTATAAAAATAATAATTTGAAATGTACGCTAAGCTATGCTTACATGTGTGTATGTCTATGGGTTGGCTCAGCTTAAATTCTGAATCATTGTGAAAAATCTGTAATTTGTTTGAGATTGTAAAAACATAATTCACAATTGTCGAAGAGTAAATTAAACACAGAAAGAGGAGAATATCTACTGTTTGTATACGCATAATAAAAGTAACAGATAAAACATAATTGATGGTTATTGTTATTTATATTTATTATTAATGGTCCTATAATTTATTATCTCAGCTATAGCTATATGAGAGAGACAGCAGTGTATGCAACTTATAGAGAAAGGTTGCGAGATCGATCTCTCCGATTTCGATGAAATTTGGCATGTTTGTATAACGGATAAAAATAGGCGACACATCGCGTTTCACCCGATTTTTAAGGGGTGAAACGCACCCTCGAAAATAGGGGTGTTTTTCGTTTTTTGTCGATAACGTTGTCGTTCTCATCTCCAGTGTATAGTACACGAAAAAATAAACATTGTTGCAATGTGAAATTTTTTCATATCTCGTACCGTTAAAACGTTATCAACGAAAAACGAAAAACACCCCTATTTTCGAGGATGCGTTTCAACCCTTAAAAATCGGGTTCCGCAGATATAAAAAAAATACGTGTCACCTATTTTTACCCATTCTACGAGCATGTCAAATTCAACCGAAATCTGAGAGATCGACCTCGCAACCTTTCCTTGTTAGTGTAAATAAAGTATATTCAAAATAAATTGAATGGGATGCTCTTACAAGATGCAAAATCATTTGGCAATCACGGATATTCAAATCCCACATTTCCCCAGCGCTTATTCATCTCAGCAGATATATTTTTTTTCATAAACCCTAGCTGGGTAGAGAGTTTTGGTCCGATCGAGTTCAACCCGGAAAATTTGTAATGAGTGAATAATTTTGCATTGATAAGGGCATTGACAACTGAATTGGACGCTAGATTGAAATTGCTCCTGATGAATGGAACTCAAAACCTGAAATTGCAGCATTTTTATTTGTCACTCAAATAGATAGGGAAGCCCCTTATTCGATGCAAAATCGTTTAGCGGTCACGAATTTCCTGGTCCCATCCTTCCCTAGTCCTTATTCAGCCCAGCGAATCGATTTTGTCCATAAACCCCAGTTGCACCGAAGCTTTGGCTCCGATCTGTTACTGCCTAGAAAATTCGTAACCAGCGGATGATTTTGCATCGATAAGGGTGTCAGCAACTTGATTGGACTGCTCGATTAAAATTGCTCTTGATGAATGGAACTCAAGACCTGAAATTGGACCATTTTTATTTGTCGCTCACAAACATCGAGAAGCATTATTCGAAGCAAACTCTTATTGGTCACTAATTTCCAATTTCCATCCTTTTCCAGCCCTTTTTTACACGAGCAGGTTGATTTTCATCGATGAACCCCAGCTGCACCCAGAGTTTTGATTCGATCAAGTTCTGCCTAGAAAATTCATAACCAGCGGATGATTTTCCATCGATAAGAGTGTTGTCAACTTGATTGGACTGCTAGATTAAAGGGCCAGTCCACTTTGGAGCCACGAAAAAAGGCTATTTTCGCGATTTTTTTTTGAGGATTTTATAAAAGATGTGAATATAAAAGTTGTTGGGCTTGATGAATAGTCTTGAAATACATTTTTTTAAAAATTCATTCATTTTTATTCATTTTTAAGTACAAAAACGATAGTTTAACGTTACGCCTCAAAAACAGGTGGGCTAGGTAGCTCCATCACAACTCGGCAACGGCTTGTCTGAAACAAAAAAAGCAAAGTCCACCAGATTCAGCATGACACCAGCTACAAAATGACCCCCGGATATAAAGATTTATCAAAAAATAAAAAAAATGGCAGATGAAAAACGAAACAAGTAAAAAAATGCGTTTTTTCGCAGTTTTTCGCAAAAAAAGAGTAAAAATCAAAATTTTAAAACCATCGAGGGTCATCTTGTTGCGAATCATGTTCACAATATGTGGTTCAAATTTGAAGAGAATCGATTTATCATTTTTAGAGATACGATGGAGCTAGATTTTGAAAACGTTGTTTCGAGAAAAATGCGTTTGAAGTTTATACTATGAAAAACTCTTACCTAAATAGTCCAGTCGAGATAGGTCTAAAATTCGATTATCCTGGAATTAATTCCGGGCTTCGATTTTCTTTTTTTATACTTAGGAGGGGGTTGTTGGTAGTGTAAATCTCGATTTTCGGGAAAACCCCCCTGGTGCGTTTGCCGCCATCTTGATTTGAAGAGGGATTTTTTGTTTTTCAAATAACTCGCTTAATTTCAATCTTAGAGTGAAAATGATCATATCAAAAGTTGTAGGAAATGTAATTCCCCACAAGTTTGGTAAGGATAGTTTTTACCCTAGGATCAATGTTTATAGAGTTACACTGCAAATAGCGGTAAAAAGTTCACCCCTAAATTAAGTATAAGTCCGAAAATATTGATCCTAGGGTAAAAATAGTACTGACCAAAGTTGAAGAAAATAATATTTCCTACCCGATCACTCCTTACCATTTTGACGATAAATTTGATAATAAACGAAATATCTGAACATAAAAAAAAGTTCACCCCTAAATTAAGTATAAGTCCGAAAATATTGATCCGAGGGTAAAAATGATAATAACCAAAGTTGGAGGAAATAAAATGTCCTGTATAATTATTCATTACCATTTTTACAATAAACTTGATACTAGACGAGATAAGTTTTAAAAAAACGTTTTTTACCGCTTTTAGCAGTCTAACTCTATAAATATCGATCCTAGGGTAAAAATTATAATTACCAAACTTGTAGAAAATTACATTTTCCACAACTTTGAATACAATCATTTTCACTCTATGGTTGAAAATAAGCGAGTTATTCGAAAAACAAAAAAAAATCCCTCTTCAAATCAAGATGGCGGTAAACGCACCAGGGGGATTTTCCCGAAAATCGAGATTTACACTACCAACCACCCCCCCCCCCCCTAAGAATAAGAAAAGAAAATCGAAGCCCGGAATTAATTCCAGGTGAAATCCTATTTCGACTGGACTAAAACTCAATCGGCAATTCCTGCACCGTACAAAATCCCTTCTGATTGCTCATCATCATCATTTTCTTCAAGTCTTGCTTGCTTTCGATTTTTTGAAATTTTCAAATTGGACTAACCGCTTAAAATTGCTCTCGATGAATGGGAACTCAAGACTCGAAATTGGACAATTTTTATTTATCACCCAAATGGATGGGACGTGCCCTTATTCGATGCAAAATCGTTTGGTGGCCACGAATTTCCAGGTCTCATCCTTTCCCAGCCCTTATTTAACCCAGCAGGTCAAATTTTCTTATTCCTTTTTGATATCCATATATAGACGAAACATTGAGAAGCACATAGTTTCATAGCAATGTCGAGGTGATCCTACATTGTACGGTCTCACAAAGGTATGTAGCGTACTGACGTAACACACAGAATACGTAGCCTATCGACGATCGGACATGCTCGTAAGCTACACTTCCCTCGAGGCGGTAAGCTCTGCCGGGCGAATGGTGCGCTCAACCGGCTCCGAGATGTTATGGACGCACTTGCGTGGTGTTCGCATGTTACCGGACGTATATTCACCCCCTGACAGATTACGTAATAGCCCGGACCTATATCATCGGTGGGTTCGCCCGTTTCGTCGATGCGCCCATCGTTCTCTCGAGTTTGCCACACGGAACTGGAAACACACTCGGTTCATCCACCTGGCGTTGCTCCTGGTACCTCGAAGGGCACAAACTTCGCTGAGATCGTAACGACCGAAGCGACAACGCGGTTGACGGACGGCTACGGTCGAAAGACAAGAATTAATAGCTCGCCTCTCTGGATGGATCGTTCAAGAGTATTTTGGAAAATCGCGACTATCAATTGCCCAGGGATACCGATGTTTTCGGGCGATTATCGTGTTTTGTTTTATTTGGATATTCCTGTCAAAAACAAAGTGCAGAAATTATAGGATGCCCTTTTTCAATGGGATTTACGTCTGCATCGCTGGAGTGCATAGGAATTTAAGTTTTTTTTTACTTTTTAAAATATTTTCGAGTACTTTTTCACTACCAAAATGCCCAATAATTTTTTTAATTGCTTATGGGAAGATCTGCAATTGAAAATTTCCGAAAAAACAAAGTGCAGGAATTGTAAGAGGCCGGCATTTTTCCATGGTATTCAAGTTTACATCGTTGGAGTGCAATGGAAATTATGTTTTTTGACTTTCTCAAATTTTTTTGAGCAGATTGTAGCTACCAAAATTTTTCAACCATTTTTTTTAAAATGCTTTTTTGAAATTTTTAGATCTGTAATTGAAAATTTGCAAAAAAAACAAAGTGAAAAAACTATAAGAGAGTGGCCCTTTTTCCATGGTATTCAAGGCTGTATCGTTGGAGTCTAATGGATTTTTTGTGTTACTGTCTTAATTTTTTTTTGAGCAGATTCTAACTACCTAAATCCCTCCACCATTTGTTGAAATGCTTATTGGAAGATCTTCAATGGAAAATCTGCAGAAAAAAACAAAGTGCAGAAATTATAAGAGATCGGCCTTTTCCATGGTATTTAAGTTTACATCGTTGGAGTGCAATGCAAATTAAGTTTTTTGACTGCCTCAATTTTTTTTACTAAATTCTAGCTACCAAAATCCCTCAACCATTAAAAAAAATGCTTATTGGAAGATCTGCAATTGATAATTTGTGAAAAAACAAAGTGCAAAAACTATAAGAGGATGGCCCTTTTTCTATGGTCTTTAAGTTTGCAGCGTCGGAGTGCAATGGGAAAAGTTTTTTGACTTCCTCAATTTTTTGGAGCGTATTCTAGCTACAAAAATCCCTCAACTATTTTTTGAGATGCTTATTGGGAGGTCTGCAATAAGAAGTTGCGAAAAAGATTTGGCGTCATAACAGAAATAAAGAAAATACACGAATGTTAATTATCGTCGCATTCCAACGATGCAAACTTCAATAACTTTTGGTTTGGAGGAGATCATTTGGGGGATGAGTTTCGGAGGTTTGGAAAAGTTCTTTTCGTTTCTTCGAAACTTTGGTGTAACGGGCTATAGTAGAATTTTGAATAAATAAAACAATCAATCCGTCGATAAATTGGTATTTGTTGTAAAGGTTTCCTTAATTATAACTTTTTTCTTTGATCGCACTGCTTGCTCTCTGTCTCTTTCGAGCTATAGCTCAATTCACTTTTGCTAAATTCCTCTCTTACAATTTTCATTTTGTCCATATTACAATAGACGTCAGATTTTCATTATTTCGATAATAACGTCTTCATTCTATTTACTTCGTTCATTAGGTTCCGATTTTCTTTCTGATTATGCATTCCTGCTGTATCTCTTGTTGATTTGCAACGACTCAATTTGTCCAATGAAAGTATCCAATGCATTGAATAAATCAATTAATCAACTAACCCCTCTCTCCGTCTCTTTCTCGTTCTCACTTTCTCTTTATATTTTCACTCGACGAAATATTTTACCTTTTTCTGCCCCTTAGCGTGCCAACGCACCGATGAATAAATCAAATCAATTTTCTCTCTTTCATCCATAAAAAGTCGTGATATTTCCTCGTGGATGAAGATTGAATATGCTCGGAAGGAATATCCATTGATCGGTTGCCCCGGGGACCAAGAGAAATCTTGCTCCACTAATCGAGCGACAGTGACATGGGAGTGGGTCACGTTGGTAACTTGCAGCACTGTACGAAATGTTTGTACGTATCTGTGCAGACGTACGAATGTCACTACGGGCATGAATCGCAAGCGGGGGCGTCCCCCGTTGATTATAACCTTGGTCAACTATCTCGCGTCAACCTCCTCTCTCTCTGTCTCTCTTTCTCTCGCTCTTCCTCTGTAAATCCCAGTGGTTGCTGCTTCGAGTTTGTCCAATTTGGACAAATTTCGTACAAGTCCCTCGTGCACCAAGGGCAAATGAGAACAGGGTCGAACCCTCTGAGAAGGGAGGTGCACGGATTTCTAGCTCTCTCTCTCTCTCTCTCTCTCTCTCTCTCTCTCTCTCTCTCTCTCTCTTGCAGTTCTCGCGTGCACTGACAGTGGGAGTCTTGACTCAATTTGCATACACTTCGTCCAACCGAGAATTGTTTCCGGTTCAGGCTTTCGGGCAGGTATAATCAATTACCAATTGGTCGCCGTCACGACACCGAGACTTTGGAAAAACTTTCGACTCACGCTCTTTGTACGGCGTGGGTGATCCCCCGTATTGAGCAGCGTTGGTCTCTGCCAACACTTGGATGGGTGACCGTTTTGCTGCGCAAGGGTTGCGCGCGATCTACCGAGCGAGGGGCAGTTTTACTCACAAGGAAAGGTTGCGAGGTCGATGAAATTTGGCATGCTTTTAAAATGGGTAAAAATAGGCGACACGTATTTTTTTATATCTGCGGAATCCGATTTTTAAGGGGTCAAACGCACCCTCGAAAATAGGGGTGTTTTTCGTTTTCCGTCGATAACGTTATCGTTTTCATCTCCAATGTATAGTACACGAAAAAATAAACATTGTTGCAATTTGAAACTTTTTCATATCTCGTACCGTTAAAATGTTATCGATGAAAAACACCCCAATTTTAAAGGGTGCATTTCAACCCTTAAAAATCGGATTCCGCAGATATAAAAAAATACGTGTCGCCTATTTTTACCCAATCTACGAGCATGCCAAATTTCATCGAAATAGGAGAGATCGACCTCGCAATCTTTGCTTGGCAGTCACCAATGACGTCACAAGGGAAAGTCAGGAAAACGTACGATTCGCCGTATCGGCGCAGGTTTTTCACAGTTTCCCTGTGCCCTCGTGGAGGGCAATATTTTGGGGCGTTTCTGAGGGAATAGTGACAACGAGGGTTGGAAGTGAAAACGATGGAGTCATGAAATTCCACAAGGGTAGACGAAGAAACATTCAAATATGTCGCAAAAAAAATTACGAAACTGGCCTTTCACTGTCCATTATTGATTGGTCATTAGTCCGTCAGTATATCATCCATAGATCACCTATTACTTAACATTACAAAAACCTTCGTTTTTAAAAAATATTATCAAATAACGACTTTTCTCTTACAATAAATGAGAAAATAACCTGCGCAAAGCTACCAATCAGTTTGCTCCCTCTCTGAGTATGAGTGCAGAGCATAAAGGAAGAAGAACAGCGGAAAAATTAAAGTTGCAGAAGCCTTCTCAAGGTCCCTCACCTCCACCACAACTGGATCACGCGAGGCACTAATCCAACCGTACCAACCATTTTTTCATCCGCGTTTCGGTATACAATTCATCGTTTATCTTATTCCGAGCTTCCTACCCGCTTCTTTCTCGTTTTCCATTTTTTTCCCGCTTTTCTCGCCGCATTATTTGCCTTTCCACGATTTCTCAGTCGGAAGAGCGCACGTGAAAACGGCCGACAGTATCGCGCGCCGCTGCTGTCGAATCGTAATGAGGCTTCTCCGGTCCCACTGGCCGCGATCTTCCGTCGACTGGTTAACCAAGCACCGAAAAACAATTCGCTCACTCGGCGCGCGGAACGAAGAAAGGGAATACGCGAGTATAAGCGCATGGCTGAATTAAGGGGGGGGGGGGGAGGATACCTGTAGGTGAGGAAATATCGGCTGATTTCCATGATTTTTTTTAATGGTAAGATTTCTTCACCATTTTTGAGACTTAGGGTATGTTTTATTACTAGTTTGGTTATGGTTATGGATCTTTAAAAATGGCGGCGATATGACACGGTCTTCGAAACGAGTTGCGGCGGATTTTGTCAGACGGCGTAAAACGTAGAGTTCGCGGGATTAATCCGAAAAAAAAACCAATAAGTTTTTTTTTCATTATTACTCATGGACAGGATATGAACCAAAAAAATGTAAGAAATGGTGAAAATCGATTAAATGAAAAATGAACGTGAAAAATCAAAAATGAAAAATGAAAATGAAAAATGAAAATGAAAAATGAAAATGAAAATGAAAATGAAAAATGAAAATGAAAAATGAAAATGAAAAATGAGAATGAAAAATGAAAATGAAAAATGAAAATGAAAAATGAGAATGAAAACTGAAAATGAAAATGCAAAATGAAAATGAAAAATAAAGAAATGAAAAATAAGAATGAAAAATAAAATGCAAAATGAAAAACACCTGTTATTTGGGTTTAAAACAAAAATATCGAATTTTCCGATAAAATGGCTACATCTTGCAATAAAAAATACTTTTTATTTCATTTTCAAAAACGTTTAGGGCCATGTTTTACACAATACGGTTAGAGAAGGGGTTGTGGCGGATGTTGTCAGACAGCGTAACACGTAGATTAAGCGGGAGTAATCTGCAAAAAACAATGTTCTTTTTTACCAACACTCAAACGCAGGGTATGAACCAAAAAAAGTGAGACATGTTGAAAGTCAACAAAGTGAAAAATAATAAATCCCTTTTATTTGGCTTTACAAAAACTGATTGAATTTTCCGAAAAATAAGGCTACATCTCGCAATAAAAGATACATTTTTTTATTTTCAAAAACATTTAGGGCCATGTTTTAGACAATAGGGCTAGCGAGATTTATACCAAAGTTCATCAGAATCGGTTGATTAGTTTTTCAGCTATACGTCACGCCAGTTTTGAAAATGCAGTTCAGAAGACCGTGCCATCCCTCCGCCATTTTTTAAAGAATAATCAAAAATAAAAAAAACCTTGTAACAGCCAAAAGTAGTAATAAAACATACCCCAAGTCTGAAAAATAGTGAAAAAATCTTACCTTTTGAAAAATAATCATGAGAATCAGCAAATTTTTTCCTCGCCTCGAGGTACCTCCCCCCTAAAACACGATCCACTTGTCCAACGACTGTGTACGCTAAAACTTTCTTCCACTCCTTCGTTTCCACTCGCTTGCACATACAGGCAGCGCCAGGAGTGCGCTTATGGGACGGCGTTGCGAGCGAATGCTTTGTCGAAAAAAAGGGGGAAAAAAACAGCCATTGTCGCGATTTATACACGAGAGTAAGAGAGGAATATTGTGGAAAAAGGGCTCTTTGTAACAATGCGGCAAAGCGCCTTTGAACGTGCTCGGAAGGTTGCTGGAGGATGACCCGCACGCACAAATAGACCACCGACGGAGCATTCCGAAGAGGGTGGCGCAAAGCGCGCGGGAAAATAAAAACACATCGCACTCCGTGGAAAAACGTGGAAACGTAAATGTACGAGTTATAATAACTACGATTCGTGTACAGGGTGAGCACCGAATAAATTTTCGTTGAACGCTCCTGGCCGAATGTTCAAGCAGGATTGAGCCTTTTAGCTCTACATTTTTGGCATTCTCTTCCGTTCATTCTCACACAGACATAAAAAAATGTCGCCTTTTTTGTACCCATTTTGCAAGCATGCCAAATTTCATCGCACTCGGAGCGATCGACCTTGCAACCTCTCCTTGTCAGACGTGAATATGTGTAGTGGGAGCTAAAATCGAAAGTGTCCAAAAGTTCTTAAAAGTATTTGCAGCTAGGCAATTCAGCAGAGTTTCGTACGAAAAATCGTAATATCTGACCGCAGATGATGTTAAATTATCAATTAAAATTAGGGCGATTCACGATTTTCCATTGGAAACTGTGCTGAATTGGCTAGATTTGAATATGCTGTCTTTTCATTCATAGCAACTTCAAACTTAATGGAGGACACCCACTGTGACGGCCGGAAAAACATCGTTTTTTGCTATTTTTTTGTCTACTGTATTATTTATTTGGTATTTGGCAAAAAGGTATGTTATTAAGCATACATTGAACTTATTGCGTGTAAATTTCTATCACAAAAAATTAAAAATCAACAACGTTATTGGTATAGTAAAGCCTCTGTATAAAAAAATGTGGTCCAACGGCCGGATCGATAACTTGAAAATGGTTGGTTTGATAAAAAAAAAGTTTTATAATCGATATGAATGTAGCCGTTTTTTCGACAAAAAAATTACACAAAACGGCGGGAGAAATAAAGAAAGTGTAATTTAGGCGGAATTTTTCGTTACATTCGGGGGTGAAAAGACACTAGATAAAAAAAACGGCTACACACAATGATAGGTATTGCAATTACAGATTTTTTGTTCTTGTTTTAATTGAAAATCGGACAATTATAGCTAGCGTTATGATACCGGCCAAGTCGAGAAACGTCGTTTCGAGAAAAACGCGATTGATAATTGCGCTACCTGCTCTCACTAAATCGTCCGTAACTGGGTCAATTTACAATATTTTAACTTAAATTTTTTTTCTCGCATATTCATGAATATTTATACTTCGAAAAAATGCAAAAAAACAATGAAATTTTCTTAATTAAACAAATAGTACTTCTAACATGAATACTTCAATTTCCACTATTCCTTAACTCTCCGTTGACACACTCAATTTGACTCGGATAGATGAAATACTATCTACGACCTTCCATTAACCCTTCTTCGGCACAGTGGGGTGGTTTGCACCCCACGACATTAGCAATATTCATTTTTTTCCGCAATTTTCATTTTTTTAACTTACTCAAATCAAATTTTCGGCTACATAACCTACACTAATTTCAAAAAGAAGCTTTCGAGAAGTTCAAAAAAAAGGTCATGTTAAAATATTAAATAGTTTATTTATAGTAACGGTTTCTGTCGCTGGGGTGCAAAATATCCCAGTGTGCCCAGTACGTCTGTCCACTGAAGTGCGCCGAATAAGGGTTGACGACCCGTTGTTCGGTTTTTATGGGAAAAAGTCGGAGATACACGTTAAGCCTTTCCTAATATGTCTGCATAATTGAGATTCAAACAGTACAAAATTGAATTGTTGTAAAAAATTATAGAAAATTTAAAATTTCGTCAATATGACCCAGCATGTCAACGTAGAGTTAATGGTCCCTTAAGCTCAAACAAATCCAAGCTCCTTGACGATGAGACTCACCGTAGACCAACAGTCACGGATCTGTCCAAAATAGTTATTTTATTCTCCGTGTTCCCAATCGGCCGGAAGTGAGTCGTTCTCCCTGCTTCAAAATACGCGCCACCCTGTATACCGGAGCACCGCGAAAACCGCGCTCAGAGAATTATAAGGTATAATTTAATTTTTCTAGTCCCTCGGGGCACTCTTTGTGTTTTCCTTCCTAATGGCCCAGTCCGTGAGCTTTCAGTCGTAATGCTTCCGTTAGTGTTCCAATTACGCTCAGGCCGAAGAAAAAGAGCGCGGGGTGCGGGGAGCAATCCGCGGAACATTTCGGATTCCGAAATCATACGCGAAGCCCGGGGTGCTTTCCAAAGCGAGCGAGACCATTTTAAAAGTCGCGTTTTAATGTTGGAGCGTTAAAATCTAGTAAAATTCAAAGAAAAATGAGGAAAAACGAAATCGCGTGACTTCCGGTCCAGTGAAAATGCTCGGACTTTCTCTATCTTCCTTTCTCCTCTCTCTCGGACTCTCTCGCACCTGTTTTTGCCCTGCAGCCACTTCGAAACCCCAAGACTCTTGCTCGGAGGCACAGAGAGTCTCCGATAGCAACCGGAAATTGGATCCCCACGACCCCGTGTTTCTCTACGCCGTCGTATTCAATATCGGCGCCCTCTCCGGATTTTCGTCGATGCAACCTCAAAGCGATTAGCCCCCACGAGAATTACTTTCGCCGTTCCGTTTTGCTGAACAACTTTGATCACACCGTTTGATCACAATGCACGTTTTGAACACACCGTCTGATCACAATGCACGTTGTGATCACACCGCTTGATCACAATGCATGTTGTGATTGCAGCGTTTGATCACGATGCACGTTGTGATCACACGGCTTGATCACAATGCACGTTGTGATTGCAGCGTTTGATCACGATGCACGTTGTTGCGTATCGCATCATGCAACGTCTAATTAACGATCCGAGAAATATTTATATATTAAATAATATTATTAAGATGCGACTTTACCAGCGTAACCCTTCCGCACACTATCCGGTCGGCGGATTTTCCTTCGACCTGACTACCATAAAAAAGGGTCTTTCCATTAAAAGGGCTTTCGCCCAGCGCAACGGCGGGAAGATCCCGGGAAAGGCACATTTGGCAACCAAATGTCTCGAGTATTTTTTGTACGCATTTCGTCATCACCATTAAAGAACTTCCGTCAATTGCAGTTTCGTGACTTTTCGGAATGTAGAAGGATTTTCAAAAGACTGCATGCAGATGTTGCCGCCTGGTATTTTCCCTCTTTTTTCGGGGTTTTTGAGATCTTCATCTTACCTCCGGTTTTGTAAGTCTTCTTTCGTGATTGGTCGCAAAGGGACTCGCCCACAAGGAAGTTGCAAATGTTTCCACCCAATAGAAATTAAGGGGGTTTCAATTTTCCTAATGAGCTGCTCCTAGCAGTGGATGCGACACGTCGATCATCGAGAAGAAGAGTCAGTTGTCGCTTAACATACAAACAGACAAGTCGTCGCTAACCATCTAAGCGATCAAGTATCGAACCAATCGTCAACCGATATAACAGAAAATCTCATTTAATCTTTAACTCAAGTTTGTGTTCAATTACCCGCGTTAAAATTGTTAAACCCGATCTGTATTATTTATTTGTTCAGACTAAAATCAATATTTTCCAATATCAGTGTCCATTTCATTTACAACGAAAACGGTTGCACTTCATTAATTTAAAGTGTGACGTACCCGGCAAGCGTCGTCGTATGCAAGCGGTTCGGAATTTACGACTCCGAAAGAATCAGTCAAGATTCGCGGTGCTCACGGTACACACGTTGTGATCACACCGTTTGATCACAATGCACGTTGTGATCACACCGCTTGATCGCAATGCACGTTGTGATTGCAGCGTTTGATCACGATGCACGTTGTAATTGCACCGTTTGATCACAATGCCGGTGTGATTGCACCGTTTGATCACAATGCACGTTGTGATCGCATCGTTTGATCACAATGCACGTTGTGATCGCACCGTTTGATCACAATGCACGTTGTAATCACACCGTTTAATCACAATGCATGTTATGATCACACCGTTTGATCACAATGCACGTTGTGATCACACCGTTTGGTCACAATGCCCGTTGTGATCAACAAACCACGATGAAATGTGTTGATTCACAAAGTTCATTCGTCGATTGTTGCGCATTTCTAATTGACTTTAACCATAACATTGTTTAAAAAAATAGTGATTTAACCCTACGTTCACACTATAACACTATACGAAATAAAATGCGCACTTTCTCAAACTTAAAAGTTTTCAATAATTGTTTATATCAATTTAATTATATTCTTTCCGAATTTCACTTATGCAGACATATTGAGAAATGCTTAATGTATATCCCGGATTTTTTCAATAAAAACCGACCGGAGGGTTGTTAAGAGCAGGTGGATGGAGTACTATCCGGGTGAAATTGACCCAGTGTGTGGAAATCGTGGCCAAATATATGTGTGTCAAGGAAGGGTTAATTGATTACTTACCGTGAATGGTGGATACCCGGTCGTTTTGAGGCTTAAATATGCAGTTTTTTTGTAGAGCCGTTTTTTGTAGTCGATGCTTCTTGATTTATGGTCCAACATCTATTTTTTAAGAAAAACAAATATTAAATGCCCAAACATTCGTTTAAAGTAGGAGATGCGTTGAAAAATACATACTTGCACGAAAAGGATCGTAATGTGTTTTGTTTTTCAAAATCTAAAAAAAGTCCCTTGAGGTTTTTAAAAAGGAAAGTTTGTAGATACGAGAAAAGACAGTCTCGACCGTCTGGGGTCGGATCGACCCCAGACGTTTTTTAGATCCTTGTACTTCAGTGAATATGATTTTTTTCTTGTAGGGACGTTTTTTGTAATCAATGATCCTTATTTCACGGCCCAAAATTTATTTTTTAAGAAAAACAAAAATTAAGTGCCCAAATTTTCGTTCAAAGTGGGAGATGCGTTAAAAAATACGTACATGCACGAAAAATAAAACAATTTTTTTTTCAAAATATAAAAAAAATCGTTTGAAGTTTTTAAATAACAAGGTTTGTAGATACGAAAAAAGACAGTGTCGACCGTCTTTCCAAAACGTATATTTATTCGGAGGTTTGAATTTGCGCAATTTCGGGATAGTGAGAAGATGGAAAAACATCGACTGCTTCGGCAGATTAATTGTTGAAAACATATATGTTCCGCACTTTTTTTACTTCAATGACTTATTATTATTCAGATTTACCGCAATCGACGCATAAGTACATTCGGTGCACATAGCCCTCTTGCACAACGAACACTTGCTTTCAGTTTTATGATCGGCGTTCTAAATACATAATTTACCATAGTAGCGCAAAATAAAAAAAATATCTATGAGCATTTTTTATTGTAACTCACTTACATGTAGTAATAAAACACCAAATTTCATCAGAAAACTGTTTTCACTTTCACCGCACCACTGCATGAACGGGGTCGACTCGACCCCAGGTTCTTTTTTGACAGCTGTCCTCAGTACACGGCCAGGATGTAGGATGGGGGCCAAGTGTCCACCTATAGAGTAGGAGTGGGGAAACATTCGAGCACCGCACTGCGACCGACACTGCACCCCGTTTTGCGATATACTCGGTTTAAGGGGTTACCCCCACTTGCGATTTTGAAAAAATCGATTTTTTTGTATTGCATTTTTTTTGAAGTATAAGTATCTAAGAATATGTCCTGAAAATTTCAAGTCGATCCGAACAAAATTGACTGAGATATGAGCGCTGAAAGAGAAGAATCCGTTGTGTAAACGACCGGAAATTGAAACTTTAAACGCGTTTTTCTCAAAATGGCATTTCTGAAGTCGGTGACCAAGATTACTCGAACACTAATGAACCGATCTTCTTGAAATTTTGCAGGCTTATTTAATACATAAAAATGTAGTCTTTAATATTTCGATTTTTTTTTCGAAAAAAATGGCCGTTTTATAGCCAAAAAACGGCCGTTTTTTTCGTTAAAATCGAACCATTAACTTTGACTGTCCGCCATTTTGTGAAAAATGAATATTTTTTAAAATCCTTCGATTAAAGACTAGTTCATACTTATATTTGACTAAAGCCATCCGCATTTTTTTTTCAGATGATCCACTTCGCCGCAATGTTGGTCACCGCAAACCGTGTATATAAAAACATTATTTCATTGACGGCCATTTGCCACTAAACAATGTAATATTTTTCAATAAAAAATTACTAAAAGTTCTTCAAGATGTGTTCTTTAAGATGGTATATTGATCGATTGAAAAAGTTTTGTAGTTTTCTTTAAAAAAATTCATGAAAAAGGCCTTTTTTGCGCTACAAGTGGGGGTAACGTCTTAATAAAATGGGGTAAAAATGACCCAGTGTGCAGTCGAAGGGTTCAGTTTTAGTTGTAGAACTTAATTAAACAGAGCAGCCTGTGTCCGAGTAGTAGACAAATGCAAACAATTCAAACACCCGGGTACACGCGCTTCACACCCGTGCCAGCGGCTGCAGGAGAATGAGTCACTTGGCATTTTTCAAATTCCTCGGATGCCTGAAGTGTCTCCTGTACGAATTCCAAGCCTTTGTTACGTGAGCCTCGGAGGCTAAAAGAAACAAAAAAAACAACGACGAGGTGAAAGCTTCGCGAAGGGTGGATATCCTTAGAACGTGAGAATTCTCGAGTTGATCGATTGCCCTCCTGTTCATTTAAATATATATATATATATATATATATATATATATATATATATCATATATATATAGTAGATAGATAAGTAGAAAGAAGGAATGTCGCGTCCACGTGCACAGAGAGTCAAAGGGAGAGAAAAAGAGAGCGCAAAGGAGGAGAGTCTGCTTTTCGTCTCGTCCCCGACGGCCTTGCCTTTTGCGCTCGGAGCTTCTTTCAATCCTCTTTCATTTGCAATCTCCACACTGTCTGTCCACCGCCAAGGCGCTCTCAACATCTTCATTCCTTTTGGCTATCTTCGACGAAACTTCACCACCTCGACTAGCGGATTCCAAAGACCCGTTGATTTATCCACCGTTTGTCATTTTCCCCCTGTTCCGGATATTGGGAGCGAGATTATTTTATTTTCCAGAAATTGACGAGTAAAATCGAAAATTGTGCAAAGTCCATCTGCGCTGCGTGATGAGGCTGAGAGAAATGTTCATTCTGGTCGTCGTGTGTGAGATATGACTCTACTCGTTCTCTCTCTCTCTCTCTCTCTCTCCTCTCTCTCTCTCTCTCCTCTCTCTCTCTCTCTCTCTCTCTCTCTCTCTCTCTTCTCTCTCTCTCTCTCTCTCTCTCTCTCTCTCTCTCTCTCTCTCTCTCTCTCTCTCCTCTCTCTCTCTCTCTCTCTCTCTCTCTCTCTCTCTCTCTCTCTCTCTCTCTCTCTCTCTCTCTCTCTCTCTCTCTCTCTCTCTCTCTCTCATTAGTATACGTATCGGAAAAGGACATTGTGAATGTGACGGTGGTACTTATGGTATATTGAGCATTAGTATAGCTGGCTGGTTTAAGGGGTTATTTACAGTCAGGAGGCCCAAAAAGATCGATTTTTCAAGAATTTTTCTTGAGAAGACCTTTAAATCTATTAACCTAAAAATTTGTACACATATTATAGTAACTTTTAATTGTATTTTAACATTTTTTATTTGTAAAAATATTTGTAAAAATTTTGAAAGCTTCTATAGCTGATCTCCGGGAGCATTTCTAAAAAAGGCGTCTCGTGGTGAGCAAGATATCTCTGGACTGGATAATCTAAAATGGAAAAACCAAAATGTTTCGTTAATATAATGGATTATCTTGCAATTGATCGAAGGATTAAGCAAAATAATAATTGTAGACAAAATGGCGGCTTCTAAAAAAACCGATTTTGACAAAAATGTAGGCCTTAAATTGTTTATAAAATAGAAAATATTTATCGGTGAAAAAAAAACCTTCGATTAATTACTGAAAAATATACTTGAGAAGATTGTGTTAAAATTTGAGACTAATCGGTTCAGCCGTTTCCGAGAAATCTTGCTCAGCGACTTTAAAAACACAGTTTTGAGAAAAACGCGTTGAAAGTTTCAAAAGCACTGTCGAATGCTCTGACACGTCATTACAAATATGCGTGTAACTTCGAGAATATTCGCCGGATTGACATGACATTTTCTGTGTGTACTTAAATATATGTACAATACGCAAATTACAAAAATCGATTTTTCGAACATTTTAACTTTATATAACCCCTTAACCCTTCGACTGCATACTTCTGCCACGAACCTCCAACTGCATATGGGGTCGATCCAACTCCAGACATTTTTTGCACGTTTTTTTTGTAGAGACTTTTTTGTAGTCAAGGATCCTTATTTTATGGCCCAAAATTTATTTTCTAAGAAAAACAAAAATGAGGTGCCCAAACATTTGTTCAAAGTGGGAGATGCGTTGAAAAATACGTACTGGCACGAAAAAGTTCATCATTTTTTTTTTCAAAATATTAAAAAAAGTTCTTTGAGGTTTTTAAATAGGAAGGTTTGTAGATACGAAAAATAAAGACAGTGTCGACCGTCTCCAAAAAGTATATTTATTCGGAAATTTGAATTTGAGCATGTTCGGGATAGTGAAAAATGGAAAAAAAATTACTCCTACGGCAGATTAATTGTTGGAAATGTATATTTTCCTAATTTTTGTACTTCAATGACTTATTATAATTTACACTTACCACAATCCACGTAAAGTACATTCAGTGCTCGTTGCACATAGCCCTCCTGCATAACGAGCACTTTCTTTTATTTTTATGAACGACTTTCTAATTACTCTTCAAAAAAATACTCTTGGTTGTTTGTTTTATCTAGAAAAGTCTTCTTTTTAACCTTAAATGTGAAGGAAACTTCATGAAAAAAATCTTATGGAGAACTTTCATATAAACCAATTCAAACATCTGACTTTGATAGCATGCGGTGCAAAAAAATGTACTACGCATATCGTGCCAATTACTTTAAGGGGCCAGTCCATTTTGGAGCCACGATAAAGGGCTATTTTCGCGATTTTTTGAGGATTTTATAAAATGTATGAATATAAAAGTTGTTGGGCTTGATAAATAAAGTCTTGAAATACATTTTTTAAATTTTTATTCATTTTTGTTCATTTTTAAGTACAAAAACTGTAGTTTAACCGTAACGTCTGAAAAATAGGTGGGCTAGGTAGCTCCATCACAACTCGGCAACGGTTTGTCTGAAACAAAAAAAATCAATGTCCATTAGATTCAATATGACACCAGCTACAAAACGACCCCCAGATATAAAGCTTTATCAAAAAAATAAAAAAATGGCACATGAAAAACGAAAAAAGTAAAAAAACGCGTTTTTTTGCAGTTTTTCGCAAAAAAGAGTAAAAATCAACATTTTAAAACCATCGAGGGTATCTTGTTGAGAATCGTGTTTACAATATGTCGTTTAAATTTCAAGAGAAACGGTTTATTAGTTTTAGAGATAAGACGGAGCTAGATTTTGAAAACGTTGTTTCGAGAAAAACGCGTTCGAAGTTTATACTTTGAAAAACTCTCACCTGAACTCAATTGGCAATTCCTGCACCGTACGAAAACCCTTCTGATTGTTCATCATCGTCGATTTCTTTAAGTCTTGCTTGCTCTCGATTTTCTGAAATTTTCAAAGTGGACTGGCCCTTTAAGCCCTGAATCTCGAACACCGTGGGATTTTTTACTAAACTGAAATTCCAACATATAGAAGGACACGGTCTGACCTATCGACAGTTGCAGGATTATCCATTCATTACAGGACACCCTGTATATGTAGACAGTTCGCGAGAGAGAGAGAGAGAGAGAGAGAGAGAGAGAGAGAGAGAGAGAGAGAGCTCTTCCATCGTCAGAGCCACCTGCAAAGACGTGTGAGATTCAACTGATTGTGAGACGTTGTATTCCGGTGAAATTTAGGCACGCAGGTAACACAGTGGTCCGATAGATTTATGGGTTACGTACACCGGTCACGAGCGAATTGATGATCCCTTGATTTACGACCAACGATCCCCCGGAAATTGACATTTGCACGGAGGAAAAAAGAGTATAATCGATGGGCCAGGTACAGAGAGCTCCAAAATCGGACTATCGGATTTGGTTTAATTTAGTCATTTTATCCTGACCGTTAAGGCGTTATACTTAGCTCGTGGGCGAAAAAAAAAAGAATTTTCAAGATTTTTTTTTGAGAAAACGTGCGCAGGTCATCGATTTTCTCTTCGCATTTGGAATTTTTGTATTGAAACATATTTATAAATGTGGTACGTACAATGGCTGCCCACAAATAGCTTATCCGAAATAGAAAAAAAATGAAACGCATTTAGTTTTTGCATGAAATTTTCTAGTGCTTGGACGAAGGATTAAATAAAATATTGATTTTTGACAAAATGACTGCGGTTAAAGTGGAAGAATGGATTTTCGGTGGAAAAAACGCTTTGTTTTCGTTAATAATAAAAAAAACAATGCAGTAAAAAAACGTTCTGTCATTGAAGCACTGCTTTTTGATATGTTAAAGAAGCATATAAAGTTTGAAGTTGATCGGTGCAGTGATTTTTTAGATATCGTTAACACTGATTTTGAAAAAGTAATTTTGGGAAAAACGCTTTTAAATTCGGCCAGTTCGCGTAACCGACCCATAAATGCTCGTAACTCCCTCAATTTCGAACGGAACGCCTTGAAACTCTCAAAGAATGTTTTTATAATGTTATATTTTGACGATTCGTCTAAAATAAAAATCGACATTTTCATAAATTCCAACTAGGTGTGAGTCCTTATG
The DNA here is from genome assembly GCA_964007375.1 of Ophion obscuratus. Taxonomy (NCBI): domain Eukaryota; kingdom Metazoa; phylum Arthropoda; class Insecta; order Hymenoptera; family Ichneumonidae; genus Ophion; species Ophion obscuratus. Next base: position 40,924,454 of record OZ023318.1, read on the forward strand.
CTTTGACATTTTAAAATAAATATTATTTAAATAATAACTAATGAACACGCTGCAAAGTTATGTCACTTGAATCATTGAATTTGGTATAATTTAGTCATTTAGCCTTGACCACCATGCAGTTTTTTTCAATGAAAAATTGTCTAAACAATAATTATTGAACACGCTGCAGAGGTAGGTCACTTTGAGGTATTCATTTCACGAATCCGAATATTTAAAAATTAACTGAATTTCGTCTATAATCAAGTAGAAATACACCTCAGTATACTGGTAAAATTTCAAGCCAAGTTACCGAATTTATAAGGACAAATTACGACTCTAAAAATCGTCTCATTTATACGGTGCTTTATGGAGATGACACGCTGGCCACATTTCTATCGAATAATTTATATCCTAAAAAACTTTAGATGCTTGATATAAACTGCTCGTGTGTGTAAAACAATCTAAATATCAATGGTTCATCAACTGTTGGGTCATCGACTGTTGATGACTGAGTCATCAACAATGGGTCATCAACTGTTTCAACAAAATATTAATGATAAAAGGGAGCCTGAATTAGAAGGTCCAAAAAAGCGTTTTTTTGGGAATTTTTTTTTTTGAAAGGGAAGAAAAGAAGGGAAAAAAACAAGTGAGCCCAGTAAACATTGAGGTATCTTTTCATGTATATTTGAAATGTATAAAAAAATGGTTTCAATATGAAACAATAAAATACTGTAGATTTATCCGCGTATTTTCCACGTGCGTCTTGCTAGTGCAGTCCCCAATCGGCGGGAAAGATGCAGCTCGTAATTCTCGACTGAAACGAAAAAAAAAAACCAATAAAATGTTCGATTGTCATATATCTTCTACTGGGTGAATTAAGAAAAGGCTTAAAAAATCGTGAAATTATAACTTTTGTCAGGTTTGAAAAAAAAGAGTTTAAAAAAACACTGACGTGCTATAAAAATTATCTAAAAAGGCTTTTTCAACGACTTTTTAAATTCACTTAGAAGAGATTTTCATATGGAAGAAAATAAACTTTAGTTTAATTCAATAGATCGTTTAGTTTTTTTGCTATCACGCCCGCCAATTTGGGAAAATCATGAAAATGAAAACTGGAGAAAACGCGCATCAATGTTTTCAATAGAATAAAATATCAATCGCTACTGTCACTTTGTAAATACATTCTTGTACAGTTTATCTATCGATTTAAGGCGGAATATACATTTAGACAGGGAAAAAATAAGCGATATTGAGTGATTTTTGAAACTAAGAAATAATTATTCTACAATTATCAAACATGAGGTATATTTTAATAGTATATTTACGTATATAAAACAATTTTTTTAAATTAAATCATCAACAAAATGGCGGAGCTGTGGCAGAGTGTCACAGCAAGGTCGCCGCGGGAGTTGCGAATCGGCTTGCAGTCTGTTTGATTTGCAAAAAAGGTCAAACATTTTTTCAGTACGAACATGTATAGTTTCTATGTGACGGTAATTAAAATGAAGAAAATGGAAATTAAAGAAAATGGCACGCATTTACAAAAAAAAGAAATCAACATTTCACGCAACATTTCTGTAAAATGTGGATTAAAAAAGTCGTTTTTTTTTCAGTTTTTCAAAAACATTCTCGTCAAGTAGAAGGTACCAATATTATCAATATTTCTACCAAGTTTCAACTCAATTGGCTTAATAGTTTTTGAGTAATCCTGCACGCCAATTTCGATAATGCAGTTTTGAGAAAAACCCGTTTGAAGTTCACGCCCGGTCCGAATCCGAGCGGTGAGGCACAGCGTTGACGGGCTGTAACGTTTGAAATGTTTTGAATTTCGCTTTTAAACTTTGGAAAAATATTTTACATATATAGTTCTATCGTTCAAAGAAAAGAAAAAGAAATCGATTTTTTGATCGTTGTAAATGTATATTCCGCCTTAAGGGCGGGATAAAGTATTAAAATTTTTTTTTTCATTTTAAAATTTTTTTTTAAATGAATGCATAATATATCAAGAATATTGTGTTAAAATTTCAAGTCGATCGGAGTAAAATTGACGAAGTTATGAGTAATTGAGCGTCTATTGCTCCATGCCGTTCTCTTCTCTTCTGCGTTTTTCAAACCGTTTTTCTGAGACTTGTCATATTTGAAGTCCGTGTGCACGATAACTCAAAATCTACTGGACCAATCGCTTTGAAATTTTGCACAGTACTTCTTCACATAATTCACCAGGTATTGTCGAGAGCTTTTTTGATTTTTTTAATAATTACTAATTTTTCAACAACAAATTAGCCGATTTTTTTTCGCAAGTCAGGTTTTTGGCTCCCAAGTGCTACGAAAAATCGAAAAATAAAAAAAAATCCTCCCCTCATTACCTCGAGAAACATCTCCTTTAACAAATGCATTTTGATTTTTTTGTTTCAAATGATTCTGTTGCGAGTTATGGTGCACACCGCAAACCAACTTTTTTTCGAGGCGCCTCCGGGGTTCAATTTTCACTCGCTCAATTTTGAATATTTTGTAATGCAAATTTAGGAGAATGTTGTTCAAATGTTACTTTATTATATGTAAATTTTTCAATAAACGAACATTATTCGTTACGCCAAAAAAAATCTTAAAAACATGCCTTTTTTTCGCCGAATTAACTTTACCCCGCCGTTAAGGAATACAAAAAGACGATTTTTCAGACCTTCTAATTCAGGCTCCGGCCTTAATCATTGGACATTGAATAATCTAGTCATTTTGTCCTGACCATCAACCTGTGCTGTTTTCAAACAAATTTTTTTGAAACAATAGCTAATGAACACGTTGCGAAACGAGGGCACTTGCAGTCACACATTTCGCTCGGTTGGACCTAGATTCTCCGCAAAATAAGCCAAGGTACGAGACTCTCCGTTGGTGTCCGGTACCGTCGGAACCGTCAAAAGTTACGAGGTTAAAAGTTATTTATCGCACGAGAGACGAGGGAAGGAGGACACACGCTACGGCTCGAGTTCCAGGAGATCTCGTGTCGTCGGCGAGCCCGGAAAGTTCCGCTGACGGCTGACAAGTCGCTTTATGCGTTGCCGCGCCGCAGCAACGACGCCGTTCGTGAAAAGCCGAACGTTGTCCGCGACGACGAGACGGCGCTATAATTTCGCTTAGGTTTGCTGCATCGTCGAATGTGGGAAAGCCCGCGTTCCGATGCGCGAAGTGGAAAATGCAGCGACACGACCAGACGCCATTTTTGGCCATGCTCGATGGAGGAAGTAGAGCATGTCCCCGTATGGTCAGACATCCTTGTCGTGTTCGATGCGCGAACCAGAATTGGCTTCGTGCGCGACCCTAGTAACGCGTAGCGTTCGTATTTTTGTCGGGTCTATCAAAGCATCTGAAATTGTGGAAATAATATTTTGGTAAATTATAAATATTTATCGTTTTTATCAAATTCATCTCGCCTCCGTTGCATTGCATTTGTGTGCATGAAATAAATTTGTCTAGCCTAAGACGACAAGAAGCATTCCTTTTCAGTAAAGAGAAAAAAGAGAGAACATTTTTTTTAATTTATATTTTTGTTTACTTCCAATTTTGTTATAAGACGAGAAAAATGAAAATATAAAATTGCTTTTATTAAAATTTAACAAAAATATATTATTGCTGCATCACTTTATAATATAATAAATAAAACTTCCTTTCTAGACCGAAATGTGCATAATTTTGAAGAACGGCTCCGATAGTATAGGTCACAATATTAATTTCCAACCTCAAACTCAATTTAAGGGAAAACTTTTGGTCTCTGCTGAACACGTCGGGCGGTAGAAAAGTTAAGAACAAAAAATGATCCAAATTCAAACTTTTGTTTAAACTTGGGTCATGTTTTGGGAATTATTAATTAGAGTATTGTGAAAAATGTATCAATTAGAGGAATTGTGAAATATTAATAATTCAAGCACGTCAATTCAAGCACGTCAATTCAAGCACGTCAATTCAAACACGTCAATCCAAGCACGTCAATCCAAGCACGTCAATCCAAGCACGTCAATTCTAGCACGTCAATTCTAGCACGTCAATTCAAGCACGTCAATTCAAGCACGTCAATTCAAGCGCGTCAATTCCAGCATGTCAATTCAAGCACGTCAATTCAAGCATGAGCCAAACCTCTTTTTTACGCCCTACAAAACTTGTTCACAGGTAAAACGACATCCATCCATTTGTCGCGCTGCTATAACTTCCAATTTGCTGTAGGAAATCGATCAAATTTGCGTTAACTATTCCTTCCGATATTTTTGCAATTTATTACACAGTAACTGTCCTGGCCCATTTTTAATAAAACAATATTGCAACTTTTATTGCAAAACATTCGTACTGCGCTTATGCAGATTGGACAGATAAATAGCCGAGTTTATTGCAATTTTTGTCCGATACTGGCGCTGCGTTCGATTTCCTTACCCCTACCCTATACCCGCAGGGAGCCAATATAGGCAGCGGTGCGATCAGGCCCGGCTTGTAACGGATGGGGACCGAGTAGAAAATACGGCGGTGTGGTCAGGCACGATTTTGTCCCGTCCACTGCGCAAAGTAGAACGAGCCGTGTGCGGTCAGACTCGGCCTTGCGGTCGATGCGCCAAGTAGAAAAGGCAGCGGTAGTGCAGACATGCTAGGAAATACTTTTCCTTGCGACAAAACAATTTTTTCACGTGACAAAACTGTTTCAACGTCATCGCTACGTCGCCATTTTGAAGATCATTGCAATAATACTTCTCGCATTGGATATAAAAAAAGAACTATGGACATTACAGTAACATACCCGATATAGGTTTAACCCTTTATATCACCGTGTGACAGTTCTACAACAAACCATCGAAGTCTTCACAAAATCCCATACTGACGATCAATCCTTTTTTGAATCAATGTTACGCGATGGCTGCAAACCGCCTAATGGTTTTTAGTGCAATTCATGCGAAATAGATGGCGTTGTTTTGATCAAAATTGGTTCGAAATTCGCTTATCGCGAGATTGCAATAGTCGAGTATGCGTAAAGTTTGGGAAAATCGAAAAAAAAAAATTATAAAAACGACAAACCGAGTGGCAAAAATGTGGCGTGGTTTTGTGCTACAACAAGCAAAACAACTGCTGCAAAGCATGTCATACATCATAAAAGAATGTTACGACGTAATGTAACTTGCCTGACACACCTCCTTCATTGCTCTATAACTAGCCCCCGGATTCAAAATTTCAACAACTGAATAATAAGTTTCTTTCTATTTATTAAAACCTACCAGGAAGTCAACTATTTCTAGATTTTTACGTCGTTGAGTTACGAAGAATTAATTTAGCAGTATATATAACTATTAATAGTATTCAATATTCAATATTATTATAGTTATATATTTAGTTCAATAATAATATAGTCCAATAATTATATAATAATTCAGTAGTAATACAGTAGTAATATAGGAATGCGATTTAAAAAAAATGATCAATGCATAATCAAACTTACTGCATCAATTTCAATGTTTAGCCTCCTCTTCATGGGCATCATTTCGAGCATTGATCATTCATAACAAGATACCAGAAAGGAAAAGAATAATATCTCGAAGGTCCATCGATTAATAATCTTTATTAATAAAACGTTAATTTTTTTTATAGAATCCTCCAAACGAATAGAATCTTAATTCGAATACAATCTCTTCCAGCCACTATAACTCATGCCGCTTGAACATAACCAAAAAATCAATATCGGGAAACTTGATTACGTCAGAACTTCTCAAAAGTCTCAAACGTTCGTTTTTTCTGCGTTTACGTCATTCCTAGATTGATAAACGTTGCGAAAAAAGTTTTTCAAATGTGGAGATTTATCAAAATATCTCATTTAAATACGAACACTTTATCGCAAAATATGGTAATTTCTGGCAGAAACAAGTAGCGAGAAACATCGGACGTTGAAGGTTCGAAAATGGTCGCGAACGGAATAGATACGTGCGAAAAGAGTGTAGCTGTCAGACCTACCCACGCGCGCGGGTGTGTGCAAACGACGAGGGTTAAAAATCCCACTGCACAAGTCTTGTATATATATTTGTGGACAAGAGCCTGGCTGAAGATAACAACGAATTTATAGGGGAGTGAGCTCGCATCAACAGCAACGTTTGGAATCCGTTGGAGGGTGTGTTTTTTCCTCTCGTATTTTCCTATCTCTTTCTCGCCATTTTCCCTCGGCTGTCGTTGGTTTCCGTGCCGGTCCATCGGGGTGATCCGCAACACCTATCTCTCGACGCACCGTCGCGCAATCACACTCGCTACTTTTTTTCACCTTCGTTCTGCTTGGTCGTTTACTTTGACTTTTTTCCCCTTCGTATTACACTCTCCCTCTCTGTCTCTCTCCAGTCGCGTTTTTAATTTTTCCAGTGTACGGGAATGCTGCGCGAGAGTTTGAGACTTGAAAACTCGCGTGTATATTCCCACGGTAGCGGCAATATTTATGCCTCACGGTGGAAAATGCAACTACAATTTACTCGCCGTTGCATACAGTGACGTTTGCACGTTTGTCGGATTGCAGAATAAACCCGAGGATATACGTATGCAAGTACATTCGCCTCTGATATTGCCGAGGGCGTGACATTCGTGCCCTTGCAAACGCAACTTGCGTCCCTCTTACCTTGAACGTCTGATATTTTGCATGCAAATGCGAAGGCTCGTACACGTGACCACATTAAACGGGAAGGAGTACAGTTGCGGGAATGAAGGAACATCAAGAGGAAAGAAGAGGGAGGGCGAGAGAGAGAAAGAGAGAGAGAGAGAAAGAGAGAGAGAGAGAAAGAGAGAGAGAGAGAGAGAGACGTTTCAGTTTTGTTA